>JAYMFT010391328.1:0-19671 GCA_038088735.1 Panulirus argus
GACACACTCACTCAGCTGCTCCCAAAACACTTGCCTCTCAAGATCTTTCTTCTCATGACCAGGTGCATAAGCACTAACGATCACCCATGTCTCACCATCCACTTTCAGCTTTACCCACATCAATCTGGAATTTACTTCCTTATACTTGATTGCTGTTTCCCATGTCAGTGAGGTAGCGCCAGGAAGCAGACGAAGAAAGACCCATTCAGTCATATACACACATATATACATGTACATACATATATGCACAATACATTAATATACATACCAACATATACATATATGTGTACATACACATACTTATGCATATACACATACACCCATGTACATATTCATACTTGCTCACCTCCATCCATTCCTAATGTCACCCCGCCCCACAGGAAATAGCATCGCCATCCCCTGCATCAGCAAGATAGCACCAGGAAACAGATGAAAAAGGCCACATTCGTTCACACCCAGTCTCTAGCTGTCATGTGTGATGCACCGAAACCACAGCTCCCTATCCACATCCAGGCCCCACAGATCTTCCCATGGTTTACCCCAGATGTTTCACATGCTATGGTTCAGTCCACTGAGAGCATGTCGACCCCAGTATACCGCATCGTTCCATTTCACTCTATTCCGTGCATGCCTTTCACCCTCCTGCATGTTCAGGCCCCGATCGCTCAGAATCCCTTTCACTCCATCCTTCCACCTTCAGTTTGGTCTCCCACTTCTCCTTTTACCTTCCACCTCTGACACATATATCCTCTTTGTCAACCTTTCCTCGCTCATTCATTCCATAAGTCCAAACCATTTCAGCAGACCCTCTTCTGCTCTCTCAACCACACTCTTTTTATTGGCATAGATCTCTCTTACCCTTACATTACTTACCCGATCAAACCATATTACACCACATATTGTCCTTAAACATATATATATATGTTATCCCTGGGTATTGGGGAGGAAGAATGCTTCTCACGTATTCCCTACGTGTTGTAGAGGGCAACTGAAAGTGGTGGGAGCAGGGGGCTGGGGGCTGGAAATCCTTCCCTCCAGTTTTTACTTTTCCAAAAGTAGGAACAGAGAAGAGGGCCAAGTGAGGATATTTCCTTTAAGGCTTTGTCCTCTGTTCTTAACGCTACCTTGCTAATGCAGGAAATGGTGAATATGTATGAAAGAAAATTACTAAAATATTTTTGTATGGAATGTGATATGACTGGATGATTGGATATGGACCAAACATATCATGGATACTCTATTTCCACGCCTGATAAGTTTTTGAAGAAGGCATCATGACAGCCAGTCCTTGAGTGGCATGGTTTCCACCCAGAAAATGTGGGAAGCATCAGCCAAGTGTGTGCCATGGTTCTAAACCTTAGGGATGGGGACACATGCAGATGGCTTACAAGAACAATGGCCAAAATCATACCTATAGAATAGAGAGAGGGCAGCAACATCATGGTATATGAAAGGGGAAGGTTATAGAGAAGTGATGATAGGAGAATTGATGAGATGGAAGAATTTTGATTCCAGTTAATAGAAAGCATTTACGGACATATTTTATGTTGTGCCTAGTGCTGCTGAATATGATGCAATCACAGGATGCCTGGGGCTGAGCACATGGGTTCAAATCCTGTTTGCAGCAGTCAGTCCACTGTCAGCTCAAGTGTTTATCCATCCCAAGGGGTTCATCAATAAAATGGATACCTGATTAAGCCAGGGTATACACAGTTCCCACCAATGAAGATGTTGTGAGGAGACTGTGGTACAACTATCAAGGATAAACATGAAATAAAACCATGGAAACTGTGTATGCACCACCAGCTAGTACTTTATTGGTTTCCTTTTCCTCTTTATATACTCCTTGAAATGACCAGGAACTCAGTCAGCAAGATTCTGAAGTGAATTCCTCTCCGCTCAAACATTTATAATTATCATCATGGCAGAGTCCATCAAATCTATGGCCCCTAGTCCATGGCATCATGGGGTGCTAAGAATCTCTGGGGTCCTGCATGACTCTACTGCCAATGAGAGCGAGGACTCTGGCAACAGTAGTACCGACCCCTCCCGTGACCTTTCCCTCTCACACCTTCCTTTTTTTTTTATTCACTATACCAACATTTGTGGTCTCATTTGAACACCATCTGTCTAGTACCTTTCCTAATATCTTACTTCTCTCTGAGACACAGTTGTCTAATGATATTCTCACTAGTCCTTTTTTCATATCTAACTATAACCTCCGCTCATGATTCCAGTTCAAAGGTGGTGTTTTTGCTTATTCCAACATAAACACTCCTGTTGCATGCCTCAAGGACTTTGAGTCTTCAAACTATGTTATGTGGCTTGAAGTCTCTCTCCCTGCTACCACACTTGTCCTTTGTTTTACTTATTGCTCTCCTAATTCTACAAATTGTATATCCTTCGTCTGTCTAAGCTCCTGCTATGAGACTGTGACATTCTCTCACCTGCAAGCTGAGATCCTCTACCTTGGGGATTTCAACATTCACCATTCTCAAACATATAGAGCAAATTATCTCTCACCCTACCCTTATACCTGACTGCTGTGACCACTTTCCTAATATTCTGGATCTGTTTTTCACCTCTAGTCCATCTCACTGTAAATACACAATCTCACCCCCAATTGGTTCATCTGATCACACTCTCAGAAATGTATCTATTCTAATGGCCTTTTCATCAGAGCACCCCAAGTTTGAAGGTGTGGTTATGAACTATGTTAAGCTTTCTGTCTATCTGTCTCATATTATTACTCCATTCCCAATTTAATTGCAAGGATGAGGTACTTTCTTTTAAGTTTCTTTCTTTAGGGCCTTATACCCTTCACTCTTTGTCCTCCATTCATCACTAGTTCTTCACTAAAAAGATGATTAAATATGTTCATCAACTAAATTAAACCATATTTAGATCAGTCACCTAGTATCTCAACTACATTAATTATTTTTTTATATGCTGAAGGTTCCAGTCATGAACAAAAGTCCACATTGAGGCTGGGCCTTAATTGAAATATAGAGAGAATTATGAAATGGAAAAAGAAAAGACAAGGGAATTTTTGAAAAAGTAAAATACTTGTCTTTTGAAATGTGCAAGGCCATAGTTATTGGGAAAGACAAGGGAAGGTAGAGAATTCCAAAGCTTCGACATATAGGGAAAGAAGCAGGTATCAAAACTGCCCACTCTTGAGCTGCCAATGGCCACACGATAATCATGTGACGTTGCAGCTTGCCAATTATAGCATGGTCTATATTAAGCGGAACTAAGAAGGACCTACCTGTATACAGTAAAACTTCTGTTATCCAAAATGCCTGGGGAAACCGGCCATTTCAGATAATAAAAATACTGGTTCTTTGAGTTTTATTTTTAATGTATTAGATAACTCAGAAATTGCAGAAAGAGAAACTGCACATAGTAGTGGTGGATTTTCCTGTTACCTTCATAGTAGTGGTGGATTTTCCTGTTACCTTCATAGTAGTGGTGGATTTTCCTGTTACCCTCACATTATATAGCTTCTGACATTGATTAAACTTATCTAGCCATCCTTTACTTGTTTGAAATGGCCCTGGCTCAGATACTTTGTCTTCTTTGCTTAAAAGCTCACAAAAATTCAGAGCTTCAGACCTGAGCTGAAGATTACCGAGGCTGCTTTTCATCCTTGTTCCATGCTGTGTATAATGAAAGCATTTTTTTACATTTCTCCACAAGTGGATTTCTAACCCTTGTGGTTATCTTGGCAGACATTGTAGTAGTGGACCACAACACTTTTAAATTTCCCTACATTCTTCTTTAAGTTGTGGATTGTAGATTCAATCAGGCTGTAAGCATGCCCAACAAGTGCTGACGCTCCCTCACCAGCATCAGCGCATCATAAATTTTCTAGTTTCATTTCCAAGGTCAGAGGTTTCCTTCTGTTTAACTGCTGGTTCTGGGGTAGAAGATGTAGTTGGATGTTTAGATGCCATATTAACAAATACAAGTGCAGTGGATTGCAGAAAAATCACATTAATAGATATATCCAAATTGTATAAGTAGCACATATCCACACACAATGGTGGTAACTATGAGACTGACCCGCTGGCAAGAATATGATGTGCTCCACCTAGGACCCACACTTACTTAACCTGCCAACCCTCACTGAAGTTTTGGGGCACTTTGTACTGCACTGATGCTCCTTTACCAGCAATAGTGCATTGTAAGATTTCTAGCTTTGTTTCTAAGGTCAGAGAGGTTCTCTTCTGTTTGATTGCTAATTCTGGGGTAAGAAAAGATTTTGCTGGACATCTGGATGCTATATATACAAATGCAAACACAACGGGTTGTAGGAAAATCACATTAGCAGGTATACCCAAATTGCACATATAGCATATATCTGCTTACAACAGTAGCAACTGTCAGACTGACCCACTGACAGAAGCATGGCATGCTACACTCAGGACCCACACTCACTCCACCCGCCAACCCTCTCTGAAGTTTTGTCGCAGTTTCTACCACACACACATTTTAGAATATTTTACCTATTTGCACGTACTTTACATAGAGGAAATACTAATATATGTAAGCAGATAAGCACTACGTAATGCTACGATCTTCTTCTGATGCTTGGTGATGTTGTAAATAGTCATCATGCTGTTGGTGATTTCCTTCATAAGGGCTACCTTGGACTCACTATTAGTCAGCCTCTTGCACAACTCCATTTTCTTTTTGAGGCTAAGAACGTTCCTCTTGCAATTTGTGCGAGACATAGATGGCTTCGAGGAGCTAGCTCTGCTGATGATGCTTGAAAGAGGCCATTGTCCACAACAGTAATTAAGGGTGCACAAAATACACAAATGTGCAAGAGCATTACACAACACCATGCCAGAGAGCTCATGAGAGACAGTAAACAGTCATCAGTGCAACAAAACACCAGATAGTGAGTAAACTAACTACTGCAGTGCAGTGAGGTGTGCATGCAATTTGAAATATTTTCATGTATCCCTTTCGATTTTTTGAATTTTTTTGAATGTTGGAAGGTTGCCAACTGTAATTGGAAGACATTCATTGTTTTAGATATTTCATTGTCTTGACTTACAGATAACATAAGTGTTACTGTATTTCCATTTTCTGGGAATGCATCTCCATTTATAGCAAGACAGACTTGTAAAAAAAGTAACTTGTCAAAAAAAGTAACTTGAAAAATTGCATCATTATTTAAAGTTATATAATTGTCAGACCTTAGTTTAGGCTGCTGGTAAAGATTTTTATCTATAATTTGAAAATATCCATAGCTCAGACTAATCAGATTGGAGATCTTCAAACTGTACACTGTCAGCTTCACAGTTTTTTCTTAGAGGCATTAGATAGTTGATACAGATAAAACAGCATGCACTTGTTACATGTGCAGACTTAGTTACTTGTGCATGCATAAACATCCTAAAGCTCCAGGATGTGCAGACTTAGTTACTTGTGCATGCATAAACATCCTAAAGCTCCAGGAATAGTTATGCAGACACCATCTGTGCCAAGAACCAGGGTATAAGCACAATGAATGCATAGTAATGCATGATAAGAGAACAATACTGTAAAAAGCTTATGCAATAAACACTGCTGAAAATAGTGGTAATAATTTGTTGAATGGGTAAATACTTTTGACTATCTGAATGCAGCAAAAATAGTTAAGAGTAACTGCTAAAGTGTAAGGGGAGGCAGGAAGGATTCAGTAGGGGTATGTTATAGCATAAGTATATGACTTTAAGTACTTGCCAGCCACACTAGTTGCCAACTACTAGTGCACATGGAAAGTTTCCTGAGCTTTCATTTCTTTCTAAATTATATGCTCAGGCAGTGAAAAATGTATGTCCATACTGTAAAAACAAAGCACAGCTCTAATCTTTTACTGTCAATTTCAGATAAGGACATTCAAGATCTCTCCCCGAGCAGTAAATGCCCATGCTTATGTTAATGCTTGCTTCAAAATGGAAATGGATCCCACAGATGGATTTAGAATTATCAAGAGACCCACCTTATTGTTTGGAGGAATAAATGCAAATTTTGTAAGTAAAAAGAAACTTTTTATAATTGATATTTAAAAGTAAACACTGTCATATATGATGTGATTTTGTAAGTCTCATTTTGAATTGAAAATATATATTCCCTTCCATTCTTAGTTGCAATGTGCATATACCTACCAGTTATTTTATGTGGATACGCTACTTCTGTTAGATGAATCAGAGGATTTGAATATCATAGTAGTTCACTTATTGATGTAGGTAATAAGAGGATGTTGAAAGCAAATGTAAGTAAGGGCCACATTCTTGTTTTTGAAAGAAATAGGTCATCAAAGTGAAATATATGTTCAAATGAAGGAGATATAGAAATTGCTGAGGAGTTAAAGCTTTTAAGAATGATGGCTTGTAAGGATGTTGGTGGAAAAATTAAAACTGCGAGAAAGAAGGATTGGAGGCATATTGCCAGTTTTGGAGAAGGAAGAATATAAGTTTAAAGTGTGGATGAAGCTTGCATGATGATTTTTTTGGATAGATAAGAGCATTGGCAATATTTAGCATATATCATATTGTTGGAACTAGAAAAATAGATTGAAAGAGTTATTAAGATGCAAGAAAGGTATTTGTTGGGAAAAATGTCTTTAGAGAGATATATGGATGAAAATCTTCAAAATGATATGGCTATGTAAGACATGGTAGAGTGAAGGTTGATACAGTTGAAGGTACAAGAAGATTAATCATAGACCTGTAGTGGCTTAGTTTACTGAGGCTATTAGCATGCAAGGGAACTGGCAGGTTCTGAGTTTCAGTTCCTCAGGATATTGGCAACTGACTGTGCAGTGCTCTCAGGACATGGGCAACTGACTGTGCAGTGCAGCTCTAGATGCCTCCCACCCAGCCCAACATACACATCACTTATCCTCCCCCATGATTTTAGTGACATATTAATGGGAATATAGCTGCTTTTCAAACATATAAACTGACTAATAAGTTGGGTGACACACTGCTGTGGAAAAATGAAAAGCCGTACCACATCCAACATTTTTCAACATCTTACACAAAAGAAAAACTAAAAATCATCGTTCTAAACACAATGAAATTAACATACAAAATCTTATTTCCATCTCAGTTTCTTATAATGACATTGAGGGCAGGTATCTGGGCCAGACTTGAAGGCAGAGCTGATGGGACCAGGAAATCCTCCTTCGACACTCTGGGCACAACTGTGTGGAGTAGGGTGGTTGGGGGTGGCACAGTGGCCATTCTGAGGTGGTGGCAGTTTTGCAGGGACAAACAGCCACCCCATTGAGTTGCACTCTATGCTAACAGCACACAGCCATCTTAACTGCCACCCTCATCCTGTCCCAGAGGTTAGAGGCAGGATCCTGGATATGCACTTACCGACCATCCAGAAGAAGGGGCAGATGATGTTTCCCCATCATACTTTTGTAAGACACACACATTCCTTGCAGCTGCTTATAGCTCACGGGTGTGAATAGTCTGCTTTCAGCACTGATCCACATAATAATGCTGTCTGATTGTTGGGACCATATGTCACATTTGTCTGCCTGTGCCCATTGGTCGGGAAATTTGTTAACGTCCTGCATAGGCATGTTGTAATATTGCAGGAGTGCCTATGCCATCTTGTCAGTGGGTAAGCTGCATTTCAGTAAGGTGTTGTTGTAGATTACACATTTTGCCACTCACACACCTGCCTCTGCCTGGCCATTTGAATGCAGGTAATGGGATAAAGACAGATGTATCTGCATGCCTCATCTCATAAAGGTGTTCATATCCTTGCCAGCCAAGTTGGCACCACCATTTGCTGATATTTTCTTGGGGGCCCTGCACCTGGCAGAGTACCCCTGGAGTTTGGGGATTAACATCCCTGAATTGGCATCACTAGGAAGGTGAGCCACCTTTCCCCAGCCTATCAGTCAATTGGCATATACTAGGTACATCCTACTGTTCACCTGAAAAGAACTTGCCACTGGCTATTAGGGGTATACAGATGGGGCTCAGAAGACAAATGGCTCAGAATGCTTTGACTGGGCATGGACCTTATGGATGATGTAGGATGAGAGGTGGTCTTAAAGGTCAATTTACAGCCTGCCTTGCCCTCCAAAGTATAGAGTTGAGGCCCTAATGACCCACATGCAGGTTTGCAGTGACCCAGTGATGTAATGGCTTTGGGATCACCAGTCGAACACACCCATGTTCATAGATGTACATTACCAGTCCATCCACCACTGATAGCTTGTCCCATAAACTGTAAAAAGGATACAGGCCAGCTAACTCTTTGGATCTGTTGTATGGCCAATCTTGATTTGCAATTCTGCCTATCAACAGCTGATATGTAGGTTCATGCTCAGCTGCCTCCTTAACCATATCCTGGTCCATCGCAATAATCATCTCTTCCCCTGGATATGTCACCATAGCATACACTACCACAGTGGTGAAGTTGTTGTCCGCCTCCATATCCTCTGTATCTGGGTCAGCACAGAGAGCAGAGCATTGAGATAGCATGTCAGTAGCACTGTTCATATTCCTTTGCAGGAATTTAACATGAAACCTGAATAGATGAGGGTTGATGATGTCTCTGAACTCCCCGTTACCAAAAATTTTCACCAGTGGACAGTAGTCAGTAACAAGAAGTCTTTGAGTTCCCTGTCACCAAAATATTTCACCAGTGGACAATAGTCAGTAGCAAGAAGCAGGATAGGGCAGCCGAGGAGGACTAACCTGTCTTTATGCTCATACACCTGCCAGAGCTTCTCCCTCCAATGCAGCATAACCTGCCTCTAAGGGATAAGGTGCCTGCTGCTGCACAGTGCTAGGTGCCACCTCCCTGTGCAGCTGAAGGGAGTGTCTTTTGACACATAATAGCAGTATTGTTGCAAAATCATCGTTGTGATTTCCTCTCTGGTTAAGTCTGTGATAGCTGCCATTGGCCTGGATTTGTTGTAGTAAACCAGGCCATCTTTGGCCCGTTGGCAGATAGTGGCCTTGGCTAGAACAAAATTTTGCTGCAGCTGCTCATTACAGTATACCCTCTTGCCCAAGGGTTTCTTCAACAGTTCTTTGAATGGTTCCATGACTAGGGCCATGGCCATGAAAGGAGCTAACTCACCAAGCCATAACAAGAGTGGATGTTGGTGTTGGCGTGTTGTGTAGACATGGGAAAGTCCCTGACCACTGTCATACTGCCAGCCATAGGACATTACAAGTCCTAGCCTAAGTGGAACCTTACGAATTCAACCCCCTCTTACAGAATCTGAACTTATCTGGGTTGAGAGTAACACCATTCTTTCCACATATCTCCAGGAAGTCACTCCAGGAAGTCATGCATGTGCCAGAAGGCACACTTGTACTTGCACTCTACACCATCTATTGCATTGTCAAAGCATCTGGTGTATGCATCTGGAGAAGCACAATGTCCTGTGGTAATGCATGAATACAGAAACCTGCCCCATGGCATGATTAAGGTAGTGAGCCTCTTGCATTAGTCATCCAGGTCCACACAAAGAATCCCTAGAAGGCATCAGCAGATGTCTTAAAGGAGTGGAAGGGAATTTTTGGACACTATATCAGGAGATGCAGCATGTGATGGGTCTCTCTTAGGCATGCAGTGCTAAGATGCTGATAATCATTGACTTTACTGCTATGCATGAATACCACTCCTGGAATGAGGTGAATATAGTGTGAAGGGCTCTTCATGACAGGAAGTGCACACATGGTGGTGGGAAAGGTAAACTCTTGAGAAGTGCTGCCAAAGCTAGTTGTGAAGTTGAATTACGTTGTCTTCCATTATTGGAAAAGGGGGCAAGGTAGGTTGTTATGGGAGCATTGAGTCTAGAGGAAGGACGATCTGCAATCTCAGTGTCATATGTGCTTATAATGGGAAATTATCAGGCACCAGGCCTAAGTTCTTGTAGGCCAGCAAAAATAGGAAGAGTATTTTTGCTGACCAAATGAAATACAACACCTCCAATGCTGACTGGCTGTCCAGGACAGTTGTGCACTTAGCAGACCTTATGACTTCCATATTCACCTTGATAACATCTATCATGCCCAAACCTCTGTGGATGTGGTGGGCAGCTTCCAACTCCAGCATGAACATGTGAGCTGGACTGGCCACACAGATCTCAGCCCCTTTGTTAGTGATGGCCAGTTTGGGATGTACTTCTGGGCCTCCTCTCCCGCTAATGCCCACTATGACCTTGGGAAGACAGCTGAAAGTGGCAGTAGCCACCCTTACCATGGCCAGAGAGTTCGTCACATCTCCATCTGCCATCATCGGGGATTTTCAACAAGACTTGCCCTTCCTGCAAAACTTGAAGAGGTGGCCTCTACCCAGACATGCCCAACTCAGGGACTCCCTCACAGGACACTCATTCCTCCCCAGTGCATGTCAGCCATACAGTTACAGCACACTGTTTAGAATGCTAAGCACTTTTGTTTCACGATTTCTAATGACACTGAATTACCAGTACACTGATATAGTAATCCTTTCTTGATTTTCCTTACCAGACCTATCACTGAAGCAATTTGGATCTGAAATTTGCAATCAATGGCCTGTTAGAAGCACCTGTTGACTCTCCATGTGTCTGGTGACCTCTGAAAAAAAAATACTCACCATTACTGCTTCAGAGGATGAGGACATCACCAAGCCCTCCACTATGTTTAACTCCTCCATCACATAAAAAGTTTCCCACTGATCACCCATGAACCTACAATCCAAGGCACTCTGTTGTTCTGCAACAGTGAGTAGACAGATGTATAGAAATGAGTCCACTTTTAACCACCCAATGAGGCAAAGCCAGCCTTCCACCAACCTCCTTTAGGTGAGGAAAGCTGACAGAGATACATTTGGCATACACTTCTCCGGGGCAGCTGTGGGCACTGCCCATGTACCACTTACAGGTTGGGAAGAACATTGACTGGATTGCAGCATGGCCAGTTAAGCTGTTAGAGCATTGTAGAGATGCACTTGTAGAGCACGAGTGATGCTCCTTAGAGACTGACCACTGGCAAGCAGGAGTGGAAGTCTTCACCTTGGAAGTTTTGAATGTAAGCTTCATATTTATTAGCTTAGAGTCAAGCACCAATCACTGCAACATTCAGTATGGTTAATGATAGACTCCGTAGCATCATAGTTTACTGAGGCTAATAGCACACAAGTGAACTGGCTGGTGCTGACTGTCAACCTCCCAGCATGTGGGCAACAGCCTGCGCAGTATGACTGTGGATTTTCCGGTGGTGAACACTATGCTCCATTCCTGCCTTTTGGCAGAATAGAAGAAGCAATAGATAGAAGTAGTTGGTAGGAACATTTAGGCAGGAGCATTAGCTAGAAGTAGTCAGTAGGAACATAAGGCAGTAGTTGGTAGGCAGCCAATGACCAGGGAAGCTATTACCGGTACTACCCACCTGGGTATTGGGGGGGGGGTTAGTGACAGCTGTGTAGTAAGCCAACACTTTTATGGTTGTCAAGTTGCACTCCTCTGACCCAGGTAACTGTCTTTTCTTTCTGTCTTACCCACATGTGGGCTTCTGGCATTCTGTCCACAGAAAGACAATCTACCCTTGTCATACATATCATTTGACAACACTTAATTCACACAGCTTATTTGTCATAACTCTAGATTTACCTGTGGTGAACACTATGTGCTAGCCCTGCCTTTTGGCAAAATGGTAGGAACAGTAGATAGAAGTAGTAGGTAGTAATATTTAGGCAGGAGCATTAGGTAGAAACATTAGATAGAAGTGGTAGGTAGGAGCCATAGGTAGAAGTAGTCAGTAGGAACATTAGGTAGGAGCATCTGCAAACATTGCACTAAAGTTGCCCTCTGCCAGTGGCCTGTTTAGGGTGAGGACACTTTGCTAGAGTTGTCCCCTGCCAGTGACATGTTAAGGGTGAGGCACTAAAGGCTAAGAAGCAACACTGGAGTTCACTAGATATGGAGACTCTATTACCATGGCCACCCCCTTGAGGGAATTCCAGTTGGAACAGGCATCAGAGATACAACATTAGGTAGGAGCCTATGCAAACATAGTGTTGGAGTTGCCCTCTGCCAGTGGCCTTTTAAGGGTGAGCACTAAAGGCTAAGAAATGGCACTGAAATTCATCAGTTATGGAGACTCTATTGCCATGGGCACCCTCATGAGGAAGTTCCAGTTAGGAACAGGCATCAGAGAAATAGATAGATAGAGAGATCAGTGTAATGTCCAGTTTAATGGCTAGAGACCTTATTCCTGCAAATGCAGCTTTGGATCAAAGCAGCATGCCTATGACTGCTTCAGCAAGAACTACAGTTTCGTTTGAGTGAATAGAATGTGAGAGGAATGAATAATTATGAATGACAGGATAGAAGTTGCAGACACTTGAAAGAGTGAGTTAGAAATGATATGTTTTTTGTGATATAAGGCTGAGAAGTGGTGAAATCTTTGAGTGGAATGAAATGAAAGGTGTAAGGGTAGGCCTTTCAGTTGATTCAGATGTTTCATCAGGAGAAGGTATGGTGTTGTTCATGGAGGATGACTGGCTTCGGAAGATGTTTAACTGCAAGTATGGCAGAGTAAGAAAATTAGTTGCAAACTTCAAGTGTAAAAGGTTCAGAATATCCATTGAATGCATGTGAATCATCTGATGACGGAAGAGAACCTTAAAGATGCTTCTAGAGGGAGCATGAAAGAGCAATAGAGGAAATAGATCCAGTGATGAGCAACAGAGGAAGTAGGCCAGTTTAGAATTTCTCTTATGGGGATGGATAGGGGACTGAGTTTAGGAGAGAGTGATAGATGGGTATGGGATGCCAGGTGTAGATTACCTTGGTGAAAGAATACATGAGCTCTATGCATCAGTAGGTGTAAGTCTTGCAAATACATATTATGACCCTTAAATGTTTCACTGATTTTCTTTTGCAACCCTCAGAATTCAAGCTTTTCTAGGTTGTTCAATAAATGTGTTTGATTTTATGTTTTTAAAGATATTCGTTTAACAATACAAATAATCACTTCAGGCTGCCATGTCATCCATCTCCCAGACTTGTTGCATGGCCTTGAAATTGAAGCATGAAACTTAATACATAGATATCTGTATACAGATATTGCTCTGCTCACAAAGATAACCATCTGAAGATGTTAAGGGCTTAGCTAAAGGTGTTTATAGATACACATGGTATACAGGGTAGACAAGAACATGATTGATCTATTTTTGTTAAGAAGGAATATTATATGTATCGATGTATGGTCTAGGAGATGGTTGTGTGCGGTTTGACAGAGCATATGTTAGTAATACGTAGGTTAGCCTTTTATTGTAGATGGCATAGGACCAAAATTGTAAATTAACAAATGAGAAAGATAAGAGCAGAAAAATTGAGAAGAATTGAGGAATTTTATGAGTGGATTTAATTCTTAAGGAAAGTTAGATGAAAAGCTAAGTGATTTTCAAGTAGAACAAAATGAGGCTGATGTGATGTGGTGGGATTTCAGAATTGGGAATGATTATAAGATGTTGGACAGAAGTGCCTGTGTTAGTGTGAAAGGCCATATGCATGTTATCACACCAGAAATAAGTTGATAATCTGTTTGGTAGAACTGAGAGGCTGTATGCATGTATTCTTCCTTTTGTAGATTTATAAAGGCATGTTCTCTTCTCTAAAAGAGAGCTGATATGTCATTTTTGTGTTTATCCCATATATAACTTCATCTTCCATAGCTTTGAATCTTAATTGATATATACTAATACTCATTAGCATTTCAATCAATAATAGATACATGCAGAACAAACAGAGCAGTACTTAGTCAACAAACGTCTGACAGAAGTGATAACTGTAATAGAAGCTGCAAAGATGATTGGAAATGAATTGAATCCTGATTCTAGACCACAAGATGCATCACCAGAGTACAGAAAATCACTTGCCCAAGGCCTCTTCTTCAAGGTACAGTACTGTAAATCACTAATTTATAGATTCATTATATATCCAGCCTTGAAGGAATATATTTTTTTATATTTCATGATGTCACCTGTTGATATTAGTAGGAAGTATGTGATTACCTATTTGTAATAATCTATTCGCATTGCATGGAAAGGGAGTTTTACACTCATGGGCCCCTTATCTCTTGAACATTCTGTACAATCATAAACTTGAATCTGTGTATCTTGTCTGGATTAATCATGTCCTCCATCATGTTCCAGTCATTCACCAGTCTTATACTGTAAAATACTTTATATCTTTCTTAACAGATTTCATGGAGAGAAGGCTGTGAGATTCAAGATGTTTAGGGATATGGGAGATGAGAAGGGATTCAAAGACTTTGGAATTGGCAGATGCCAAAGCAACAGGATGATAGTTCAAGGGGTTAGAACAGTAAACCTTCTTGGGATGGTATATACCAAGGCATGCTTCCAAGAATAAGGAAAAGTTTTGATTTTTAAACAGAAACAGAACAGATGAGCAAGCACAGGTGCAAGTTCAAATGCACACTCTTTCAGTACATAGTGATAAATGCATCAGGACCATAAGCCTTGCTTTTGTTCAGAGAAAGAATTGCTTTTCTGACAGTCCAAAAAGAGATTACAGGGAGAGATATAGGATTAGTAGGAAGAGCATCAATTACAGGGAGAGATATAGGATTAGTAGGAAGAGCATCAGGGGTACACGGTGTAGGAATGTCAGAGTCATC
Organism: Panulirus argus; assembly: GCA_038088735.1. Taxonomy (NCBI): domain Eukaryota; kingdom Metazoa; phylum Arthropoda; class Malacostraca; order Decapoda; family Palinuridae; genus Panulirus; species Panulirus argus. Next base: position 14,667 of record JAYMFT010391328.1, read on the forward strand.
CAAGATGGAGTTAGAGGAGAAACAGGAACCAAAGAGAGTTGCTCTGTGTATGGGAGAGGCAGCCATAGAACTCTGAAAATAAAAAAGTGAGGGAAAGGTAGAGTGACAGAAGTCATTAGCAATGCTCTTAACTGAAGGCCAAAAAGACCTGTCAATGGATGATGAGGAGAGGTTATCATGCTTTCTGTGAATAAAGGAATGCTTTGCCTCATAGGTAACGTACTTGCAATTATTCCTGGTAGTGATAAATGCTGAAAGGGAGTTGGAGGAAGGAGAGGTTTTCCAAGCCTGATATGCTTGATCCCTTGCCTAAATGGCCTTAGAACAGGAATATTTGAACAATGGATTGGAAGAAGAGGTTGTCCTGGAGGAAGAGGGGATAAATGCTTTCATTCTTGCTATGCATTTGATGGAAACAGAAGCATCACCAAACCTCTGCAATATATTTGATGGAAACAGAAGCTTCACCACATAAAAGTCTGTAACTTACCAAAAGAAAGTCAGCAAGATAGTTACGTAAGCTTTCAGTCAGCTTTGTTGAGGTGCCAATATTTATGATTAGAAGGGGCTGCTGGAGGAGGAAATGTTGTTAGAATAGACACATTTATGAGAGTGTGATCAGATACACCAATTGCGAGATTGTGTAGGTACACCAGGATGGATTAGAGGTGATAAATAGATTCAAAATATTAGGAGACTTGGTACAACATTTAGGAATATGGGTAAGGTGGGAGATGATTTGCTCTAGATCATTGAGAATGGAGAATGTGAGGTTTTCAGTCCTCCCACCATCTGTATGGGAGGAATTAAACCATTTCCTATGGTGAATGTTAATATCCTCCAAGTAGAGGATTTGGCTTGTGGGTGAGAGAATGCCACTGTCTCATGGCAGTATTTTAGATAGTCGAACAAAGATGTAAAATCTGCAGAATTAGGGGAGCAATAGGCAAAACACAGGAAAAGTGTGGTAGTTTGGAGACAGACCTTGAGCTACATAACATCAAAGTTTTGGGACTCAAGGTCCTCAAGGCATGCAAGAGTTAAGTGTATGTTGGAATATGCACAGGCACCACCTTTGAACTGGAATCATGAGTGGAGATTATAGTTGGACATGAAAAGTGAGTTACTAAGGACATCATTAGACAGCTGGATCTCAGACAGAAGTAAGATATAAGGAGAGGCAACAGATAGATGTAGTTCAACAGAAGAGAGGTTACTAGAGAAAAGATAAATGTTGGTATAGTGAATGGAGAAAGAGGATGGTGTATCAGAGAGGGAAAGGACATGGTAGGGGGCCATTACTACTACTGTCTGAGCCCTCCCTTTCATTGGCAGTAGAGTCAGGTGGAAATGTGGAGATTCTTAGCACCCCTTGATGCCGGGGCTAGAGAGTGGTGAGTGGGATGTAGAAGTAAGGTTGTTAGTGAAAGAGAAAAGAAAGTTTTACGGGCAGCACTTACGAGGAAGGAGTGCTAAAGATTGGGAGAAATATAAGAGAAAGTGGCAAGGGTTGAAAAAGAGGGCAAATGAGAGATGGGGTGAGCGAGTATAGGTAAACATCATGGAGGATGAGATCCTAGAACAGCCTCACTAATGTGGGAAGCAGCAAATAGATAAGAAAGAAAGAAAAGATCTACATAAATCTATATCCTGAAACTGTTGGCAAAATCATAAGATACGAATGGTACTCATTTATCTTTGATATATCATTTACCAGTGATACTCACCAGTGATACACCATTTACCAGTGAACTAATAAGTGTAAAATTTTAATGAAGAGTTTCTGAATGTGAAGTTATTTTTGTACTGCTTATTACGCAGCTTGTAGCATGAAATTTATTTCCTGCATTTGTGATGCAAATTTTTTTGAGATTTTGGTGGTGTATCTTTGTAAATGCTTTTTCTGGTTGGTGGACTTCTAGCCTCCTCCAACATATGGGAGTTGTGTGTTTCTTGTAACTTGTTTCAAGTAACTGATTACTTGTTTGTACTTGGGACCCTCATCTCTTGAACACTCTTTACTATCATGCAACTTCTGGAATTTATGTATGCTGTCTGCATTTGTCTTGTATTTGGGCAATCTGTTCCATTCATTCCTCACTCTTATTCTATAAAAGTATTTCTTTTCATCCTTATTTACAAGTTTCTTACTTAGATTCATGTAATATCCTCAAGTTGCTCTGTCCCTACATTGTCCAGTGTCCACTTCATCTATCTCCTTTTAAAACATAGAAGTTGTATGTAGGTTGTCCCTCAGTCTTCTCTCTTCCAAGGTGGGTAGATTTTCAGCCTCCAACCTTTTGCTGTAGCTTATCTTTCTTAATGCTGGTGCCATCTTTGTTGTCTCTTTTAGGGGCCCCTCTACCTTTCCAAATCACAAGCTCAAAGGGGGCCTTGGGGCATGACACCAGAAAAATGTGAAAATCTAAGAAGTCTTGGACAGTGCTTCCTGCTTTCTGAAGGCTGCAGTTTAACACTCGGGACTAGGGGTCTCCCTTAACAGTCATGGGCTTATGCTTTGAGTATATATAATATATAGGAAAAGCTGGCCCAGGCCAAACCTGAGAAACATATTCTAGTTTTGGCCTGATGTAGGGTATGAATAACTAGCCAAATATTTCCTTATCTATATACTTGATAGCTGTTCATATACATGCCAGCAGACAGTATGTCTCTAACTATTCTCCTAATATGGGACTCTAGCAACAGGTTAAAGTCTATTCCCAAGTCCCTCTCACACATAGTATCTTGAAGCTTATTTCCTGCTAGGCAATAACCATATTGAGGCCGTCTTTCACTGTGACCCATCCTCATTACATTTGCTCAGCTTGCATTTCATCAACCATTTCAGACCAACTTTGGGCTGTGTTTAGGTCCCCTTGTAAGCTGATGCATTCATCCTCACTTTCCATTTTCCTCACAACCTTTGCATCATCTGCAAGCATGTTCAGGTTGGGTTCCCTTCCTTCAGGCAAGTCATTGATATAGATCAAGAAGAGTAATGGTCCCAGAACTGAATGCTGAGGCACTCTGCTGGTCACCTCAACCTGTTTGGAAAAGGCTCCTCTGACATGTGTCCTTTATTCCCTTCCACTGAGATGATCCTTCAATTGAAGGAGTTTCCTCCTCTTCTTGCTTGGTGATCCAGCTTCTTAATGAGCTTTCTGTGTGGTACAGTTTCAAATGCCTTCTGGCAGTCCATATTCATACAGTCTATCCCGCCTTCCCTGTTGCCCAGGATCAAACTCATTCTCTCATAAAACTCTAGGAGATTAGTTACACATGACATCCTTTTTGTGTAACCAAGCTGTCTCTTGTTTACAAAACTCTCTTCTGAGGAAAGACATCAACTTGCTTTCTATAATCTTTACCAGAACCTTACACATCACACTTATTAGTGAGACTGATCTGTCATTCATTGCCTGTTCATAGTCTCCTTTCTTATATATAGGTTTGATGTTTGCCCTTTTCCTTTCCCTTGGCACTGTGTCTCTGCAGCAATATCTTTAACAGTAATTCAAGTAGTCTGTTATGCATATCTGCACACCTCTTTAGCACATATGGTGAAATTTCACCAGGAGACTGAGACTTTTATGGGTAAGGCCCCATTTAGTACTCAGCTTATATCTTTTCTAGATATCCTAACAATTTCCAAAACCTCCTCCCTGATCCATTTACTGGTGTTGGGGACAGAGTGTCTTCTGCTTTGAAAACACTTTTGAACTTGCTGTTCATGTCCTCACATATGTTTACATTATCACTTACAATTTTTTCCTTTGAATCCCTTAGCCTGATTAGCTGCTCCTTAATTGATAATTGGCTCCTGGTGAATGTAAGGAATAATTTTGGAATTTCAGCTGCCTTATTCACCATATTCTTTTCAGAGTTTCTTTATTCCTCATTTCTTATCTTGCTCAGCTCTCCTATTCCTAACAAATGCTCACTGGCTAGAGTGCCATATATACCTTTGGTACTACACATCTCAAAGCTCCTTTGCTATATGACGTATTTTATTAAACCATTCCTTTCTCTTTCTTACCATGCCCTCTATACTTGAGGCTTGAGGTATCCATGCCTCTACACCTTCATTGTAGATTTTATAGATCCTCTCAAAACACCAGCATGGTTCCTTGCCACTGAATTCTATTTCCCAATCTATGTTACTGTAGAAATATTAAGGTTTCTGTAGTTTCTACAATGTATCTCCTTTTTGCTTCCTGTCTTGCCTCTTCATTTTTAATGTTCTCTTTTACCACATACTGAAACTTGAGCATTATATGATCACTTCTTTCAGCTGTTGCATCTTATATAATGTTCTCAATATTCATGCTAGCGTGAATGAAGATAAGCTCTAGAAATGATGATCCCTCTCATCCTAGAATGCTATGTGACATACTGGTATAGAAAATCTTCCTCTAAACACTAAAAACTTGTGTCTCCATGACTCCTTATCACAATGAGAATCCAAATTCCCATGGTCTGTCACTTTATAACTGAAATTTCCTATTGTCAGAACTTAGCCATCTCTCAGAATGAAAGTTTCACTGCTTCATGTACCATCCTGATTGTTCTTTCATTGTTATCATTTTATGTTTGTTCTGGTTCATTGCTATTCTCTGGAAGATTAGATACTAATAACACCATCATGCTCTTCTTCCCTACAGTTACCATTTCCATATATATTTGTATTGCCTGACTTGGCCATCTTTCACTATTTCTTGAAACTTCAGTTCTGTTATTAAAAGAGCTAACCCTTCCCCTACTTTACCCTCTCTTTCCTTTCTTGCCATCATGTACGCCTCTGGGCAAACATTTGAAAGCTTATCTATGGTAAGCTTAACTTTCTTAACTCCGATGCTGTCAGGTGCGCTTTCCCTTCTATGATCAGTGAATTCCAATTCTTTACCAATAACTATTAACCCATCAACATTTTTTTTTTTTTTTTTTTTTTTTATGTTGAAGGCTCCAGTCACGGACTAAAGTCCACATCAAGGCCGGGCCCTAA
>JAYMFT010391339.1:0-19671 GCA_038088735.1 Panulirus argus
ATATATATATATATATATATATATATATATATATATATATATATATATATATATATATACACACTTACATATACACCTGTACATATTCATACTTGCTTGCAGTCATCCATTCCCGATGCCACCTCGTCCCGCAAGAAACAGCACAAATGTATGAAATAAAAGAAAAAATAATAACATGCATTTTCCTCCTCTCCCCCACACCTGATTGCCACCCCCTGCGTCAGCAAGGAAGAACCAAGAAACAGACGAAGAAAGGCCACATCCTCTCACATCTAGGCCTCACAGCCCTTTCCATGGTTTACTCCTGACATATCACATACCCTGGTTCAGTCCACTGACAGCACTTTGACCCCAGTATACCATATCATTCCAGTTCACTCTATTCCAAGCTCATCTTTCACCCTCCCACATGTTCAGGCCCCAATTGCTCAAAACCTTTTTCACTTCATCCTTCCATCTCCAATTTGGTCTTCCTATTCTCCTTGTTCCCTCCACTTTTGACACATATATCCTCTTTGTCAACCTTCCCTTGCTAATTCTCTCCATAAAACCAAACCATTTCAGCACACCCTCTTCAGCTCTTTTAACACTCTTTTCATAACTACATCTCTCTCTTACTCTTTCATTACTTATTTGAGCAAACCACCTCACACCATATATTGTCCAGAAACATTTCATTTCCAACACATCCGTCCTTCTCCGCACAGCCTTATCTGCAGCCCATGTCTCACATCTATATAATATTGTAGGGATTTCTATACCTTTAAACATACCCATTTGTGCCTTTGCAGATAATAATATATCTTTCCACACTTTAGCATTCCCAGAGCTTTCATCCTCTCCCCCATCCTATGATTCACTTCTGCTTCCATGGTTCCATTTGCTGCCATGTCAACTTCCAAATATCTAAAACACTTCACTTCCTCCAACTTTTTTCCATTCAAACTTACATCCCCACAAACTTGTCCCTAAACCCTGCTAAACTTAATAACTTTGCTTTTGTTCACATTCATCCACAACTTTCTCATTTCTATGCACTCTTTCAAAGTCAATCACCAATTTCTGCAGTTTCTCACTTGAATCAGCCACTAGTGCTTTATCATCATCAAACAACAAATGACTTACTTCTTATGACCTCTCATCCCCCACCGACTGCATTCTCGCTCCTCTGTCCAAAACTCTTGCATTTACCTCCCTTACCATCCCATCCATAAACATATTAAACAACCATGGTGACATCACACACCCCTGCCACAGACCAATCTTCACTTGGAACCATTCATTCTCCTCCCTTCCTTCTTGTACATACACCTTAAACGCTTGATAAAAACTTCTCACTGCTTTCAGCAACTTACCTCCCACACCATATATTCTTAAGACTTTCCACAAAGCTTCTCTATTAACCCTATCATATTCCTTCTCCAGATCTATAAATGCCATATACAAATCCATCTGTTTTTTTTAGTATTTCTCACACATTCTTTAAAGCAAACACCTCGTCCACATATCCTCTACCACTTCTGAAACCACACTGCTCCTCCCGTCTGATGCTCTGTACATGCCTTCATACTCTCAATTAATACCCTACCAATCAACTTACCAAGTATACTGAACAAACTTGTACCTCTGTAATCTAAACACTCACCTTTATACAGTGGCACGATACAAGCATTCTGCTGATCATCAGGCATTTCACTATGATCCATGCATACATTGTATATCCTTACCAACCAGTCAACAACACAGTCACCCTCTTTCTTAATAAATTCAACTGAAATACCATCCACTCCAGCCACCATCAGTGCCTCTTTCTTTACAGGCCCCAGGCAGAGGGCAACTTGAGCACTGTGTTTGCAAAGGCTCCTACTTAATACTCGTACTGACTACTTCTACCTACTGCTCCTGCTTAAAGTTCCGACCTACTACTCCTATCTATTGCTCCTACCATTTTGCCAAAAGGCAAGGCTAGTGCATGGTACTCACAGCAGGAAAATAGATATAGTTACGAGGAATGAGCTGTTGTGAGTTAAGCGTTGTTAGGTGTAATGAGTGACATATAGATTTTGCATGTTTGTGGACAGAATGCCAGTAGTCAACGTGTTGGGGAGGCAGAAAGAAAAGACAGCAATAAGCGTGGTCAGGGTATTTCTATACAAATAATACTGATCATTTTCCCATCACATAATCAGTGCTAAATAATAAGCTCAAGTATGAAGATATCAGTGATTATCCCCATGACAGAACCAACTGATTCCCATGAAATATGAAACATCTGTAAATTCTGGTTCCTCGTGACAGCTGTCTGAAATTCATCTTTTCTGTCATGCTGCATCAAATTGCTAAAGTATTTTATCATCTGAAGTTCATATTTCTGTCATACATTCCTTATGTCTTAGGATATTTTTTGTACCATAAAAAATTATTTCGTCGAAAGAACAGCAACTGGTATTGGCGAAGGAGTGAAGAATAAATGGCAATGGGAATGTCTTAAAACAGAGGAATTTTTTTTTATGGTACAAACTTGTATGGCCAAAACATAATACAGTCTGCTTTGTTTCTAGGCTTAAGAATATGCTTTATTAACATTACACTGTCAAGAACGGTCATTAATATGCCTAGTCCACTTTAATTACTTTATCACAGTGGCTATGGGATCATATCTGTAGTTGGAAGGCTATGGTTTGTGAGCATATATTTTACTTTTACTTTCAGACTTTGCAACTCTATAATCATCACTGACAAAAATGAAATTGATGAATTCCTTGTAATTGCAGATAAATAGATATCAAAGAAAGGCAATTCTAAACCAAAAAAACCTACCCTTCTCTAAACTAAAATGATATGGAAAATTTAGAAAAAAAATCCATTTATAGTCAATTAATCTATTTGGAATTCTTTAACACAGTTGCCTCCCATCACCAAGTAGTTCATGTAGTGCGATACTGAACTGACACCTGTTTGTCTCTTCAACTTCAGCAGTCCTAATATTCACTGTAAGCTTTGTTTGTAGGATTTTTACTTTTTTCAAAATAAAACCTCCATGTTCATAACCCCCAGGACCCCTTTCTTGAAAGTATCCTGGTTTAACTCCACAACCCCCTTTCCCAGGATCTCCAGCAGCTTTCAGTTCTGCAATACTTCCAATACCAAGGAAATTATGGGCTCCTCTGGAATGAGAAGTTTTTGATGAGACTGTACTCCCTTTCAACTACAAATGATGATAAAAACTAGCCAAAGGTGACTTTTTACTCAGTGTGTAATCAAAGGCAGGTGGAGTTCTACACAATATGATATTCAACTCAACTTGGTGAAAAACTGCTTACATATGCTACATGCCTTCTATGCTGCTCCACTGCCAGGTGTTTGAGTTATGCAAAGAGTATTCTCAAGCATACATACTGACAATAGTAGCATTTTTGGAAATGTTACAATCACAAACAAACCCAATTACAGAAGGCTTTCATTATGAATATCCTTTGCTTTCTAACAGTTTCACATCTTCATATACTATCACATAAAAAGTTGCAAATTTTGTACATCCTTCCTTTGCATTTTCACAAAGACTGACCACTGTGTGGAAACAATTTGGGCTGTATCAACTGGTAACATTATGTGAGATGCCACCACAAGCATTAATGGCAGTACATTTTCCTTTGAGGCAAGGGGGAGTGCTTCAAGAATTTTGCTTATATACTTTCTAGCCACTGTGAAAATGAAATATAATCCTGTAGGATCAACATAGGAAAAACAGGTACCAAAAATGTTTGCAAAATATTAAACTGCACTATATTGTGACATTCATTTCCCTGTAAATAAGGGTTAGGAACCATGGGCCCCCCCAAATCAGAACTCAAAGATACTAAAGACTTCTGTAAATATTGTCCCAAATGACACTCAAAATGTTAACTAAGCAATGATATTAATGTACAGCTCATACAGAAAATGATAGTTCACATCCACATTTCTCTGGGACTCTGGGATAGGTTAGATAAGTCTTTGTTATTTATTCATTCTGAATATGTAAAAAGTATTTGTTCATGCATTAGGTAAAAAACCTATTGAAGAGTACTTACTGAAAAATACCTGTAGGGTATAAATAGAATTCAATTTATCACACCATTCACCAAAAAAATGATAAATTATTTTAACTGAATTATAATCACTCCACAATTTGAATTGCAACCATTCTACAGCACCATCCAAATTTCTTTTATTACTATGTAACTTATTTTCAGTGCATATGTTACTCATGAACTTACTAAAGAGAAAGGTGTAGAAAAATATATAAAGAACACAATTTACCATATCATTAAATGGATATGATGTATGTATGTTTTGAAACATGAGACGGCCAATCTACATTCTATTCCCTAAACTTGAAACATTCTAAGCAGTACTGTTGATCATTGCTGCTGTGCTCTGATTGTCCACCTACACCTTCCTGCCCTGCTTCCTATCGTCTCCAACAGCTCATTCCACGTGTATGAAACCTTCGTTGCAACTAAAGATGTGGTGGATTAGCTGGTTCTTTTTATCCTATTGCTCTTATAAAATATTGTTACAATGGCAGAGGAAGTTAATCCAGCAACTGAATAGGGGAGGTGAGGAGCCTTCCTCCTCAGTTAATGGTGATGGTGGTAAGGTGCCCTGTTCCTCAGGTACTGTGGGAGGAAAGGAGCCTTGATCCTCAGGTACTGATGGGGAAGTTCAGGAGGCTTGTTGCTCAGGTACTGATGAGAAAGTGAGAAGTTTTTTTCTTCAGGTACTGGTGAGGAAGGTGAGGCATCTTGTTCCTCAGGTATTAGTGAGGGAGGCAAAAGGCCCTGTTTTTCAGATACTGGTGGGGGAGGCAAGTAGGCTTGTTCCTCATATACCGACAGGGGATAGGAGGAACCTTGTTCCTCATGTAATGTTGGGGGAGAAGATCCTTGTTCCTCAGATTGTGGTGGGGGGAAGGAAGAAGCAATGTTTCTCAAAGAGAGGCGAGAAGCCATTGTTCCTCAGGTACTGAGGGGGTAAGTGAGATGCCTTGTTCTCCAGGTACTAATGGAAGAGACAAGGAGCCTTGTCCCTCAAATACTGGCAGGGGAAACAAGGAGCATTGTTCCACAGATATTGGTAAGAAAAGTGAAGAGCCTAAGCCTCGTTTCTCATTACTGTGAGGAAGGTGATTTACTAGATCATCCTTTGTAGCATATGGAACACTGATAGGTCTGTGTTCCAACAAATATCCAGTGACAACTCCATTGTATTAACAAAAAAAATATTCAAGATTATTTACGAGGAATTGGTTTCTTAAATACAGAGGTTGTGAGATCCTGTATGTCATATGATGGCACTTGAAATTCATGCTTATACGAGTGCTAAAGTCATTCTAGACTTGGCCTTCAGTGTATGAGACACAGGTTGACTTGGAACACATTTGAGAAAAAAGTGCATATCATATGCTGCAAAACACAGTACATATTCCCCCACCCCCCCACATCAGCAAGGTACCACCAGGCATAGACAAAGGAAGGCTAAATTCACTCACATCCATTCTCTAACTGTCATGTGCAATGTACCAAAACCACAGCTCCTTATCCACAACCAGGGCCCACAGAACTTTGCAAGGTTTCCCCTGGCCACTTCACATGCCCTAGTTCAGTCCACTAAAAGCACATCATACGCTGTATATTAATCATTCCAATTCACTCTATCCTGTGCATGCCTTTCACACCCCTGCTTGTTCATACACTGATCACTCAAAATCTTTTTCACTCCATCCTTCTATCTTCAATTTTGTCACCCCTCCTACCATGTTCCCTTCACTTTTGACAAATGTATCCTCTTTGTCAACCTCTTCTCACTCTTTCTCTCCATATGTCCAAACCATTACAGTATAGTCTCTTCAGCTCTATCAACCACACTCTTCTTAATAACACACCTCTCACTTACTCTTTTAATAATTACTCTGTCAAATCACCATAAACCACAGTGTCCTCAAACATTTATTTTTCAATGCAGATATCCTCAAGCATTTATTTTTCAATGCAGTTATATTTATTAAATGAATGATATTTTCCATATCCATAAATAAACAGTTATAAGAGGCTCTCTCTGTCTTGAATAGGTTCACTTGTAGTAGAAGTACTTGATGTACGCTTAGGTATAGTGGTGACTGGTTCAAGTGGGCAGAGATGTAAAAATATATTAGTGAACATTGCATCCATACTCTATGAATGTTAGCGGAGAACTGATACAGTGGGCATCGTGGCATGTGAGCATTGGCAACCTGCAATGTGTAACCAACGGGGCTGTACTTATATCATTACCGCTCATGTTATGAAAAAAATGGGAATAATTTAGGTGCCCACACTATACTGACATCATTATATTGAATCGCACTATATCGTGACACTACTGTATCATAACATACACACAACAGCAGCTTTGAAAGGGTTACAGCACTGCTCTGAAAAAATAAAAAAAAAAGGTAATTAATTTATAGCACCATGTTTAGGTTATAGGCACAAGTGACAACTTGGGACTTTTATTATTCATATACACTCACACCACGTAAGTTATCAATTTCAAAAGGTCATATATAAAAGAACAGGATGATAAAGAACTTCAGGATATGTCACACCTGCGATACTGGCCAAGAAGATTTTGGTCAAGCCTCATTTTCCAATCAGTCTCATGTAACTGCACTGCTAGATTATCTTGATTTTGCTGAAAAAAATGGAACATGCAAAAGATGAGGAAAAGTACATCTGAAACAAAAAAGCTCTTCTAGTCTAGTTTGGGTTAATTTTACTAGTGTGATACTTAACGTGCAAATCAATGCTACAAACTCTGGAGAGAGAGAAAAAAAAATATGCTAATGCAATATCTAACTAACACCATCAACTACTAAGGAATGGACAATCTTTACATATTAGAAAGAATGGGATTTATACCAATAATAAACAAAGGAAGCCTCCATCACAGAACTTTAAATATCCCACCACACTTTTAAAACAATGAACTCTTTAACTGTAATCTCATGTGCCTTAGGCTTCTCTACTGAAGCTCTAAAAATAAGATGAGAGTGAATGAGAATTATGTGAAGGTGCATGGGTGTCAGACTCCAAAGTGAGAAGACTAAATGAAATAAAAGACAGAGAGGGTACAAATTTTAAGGAATGTGCACAGTCTTCAGAGTGTAGTGGGGCAAAGGTAGTATGGGCATGAGAACGTAAATCGGTGAAGGGGATGCAAGGGTCAGGATTGTAAGGATGTGATGGAGTGAGGATGTGAAAGAATGACGGACTGTTGAGTAAGGGAATATGGACTGTAGAGTGAGGGACATGAAAAGCAAAGAAATGTTACAATAGTGATGAATAAGAGGAGAGAAGTTAAGGACTGGTAAAGACACTTGTGGTGAAAGGGAATTTGGCATGAAGGGTGACACAATGCTGAGGGATGCGATGGAATTATGACTATGCAAGGGTTAAATATGTAAGAGGAGACATGCTAGTGATGAAAAAGGCTAGATGATTGTCAATATTATACTTAAAAGAGCTAATCACCATCTGGACTTGACTATTTTACTCGTTAAAATAATTCACTGATTGTGAATATGAAGTTTAGAGCATAAAGATGTCTAAAAGGGCTGGCAAGAGTAGTGCATGAGGACTAGTGGCTACTGATAGGTAGAGAGTTGGAAATGGGGTTTAGTGAATGACACTAAAAAGACTTTACACAAACTCATCATCACTTATCCTTGTCTGCAATACTGTTTCACCACCATTTTTCAATAACTTTCCACTAGAAGGGTGATTCATGTATCACTTGTGTTGCCTGAAATGCATTATAGATATTGGGAGTGGAATAAGAACTAGTGGGTATATTGTTTATATATAACATATCTACACATATTCATTGAGTTCCATAGGTGAAATTTTTGAGCTACGAGCTAAGTTAAGTTCCAAGTTAAACCTTTTTATGAGTGACGTTAAAATAAAATTAATGTTATGGGTTTTATTTCACTTAATCTTTAGATGCTGGGTAACAATGTATGGTAACAATGTATAAAGTTTCAAGGTGCAAAGATGAATTTTGTTCAAGTTAAGAGGTAGGTTAACTTAAAGGTTAACCCTTTCTATAAGAGTCATATCTCAGACAGAATCCACACTACAATTATAGGTCTTATGCCATTAAAGCTTTAGATGATGGAAAACAACAGTACAGTTATTGGTTTTATGGCAACTAATTAAAAGACTTGTTACACAGGATGTAAAGAAGTACTTTAAAAAAATAGCAGTGGGGACAAATAGAATAAACTGAATGAGGACATGGTAAATGGGGACAGCATACAGAAGTTAAAAAGGCTGTATGGTAGTAGGGAATTTTCAAGAGCTGGGGCTCCAAGAGTGTTAAAACTCCTTGCTCATACAGTACAAACAGGAAAAAAAAATCATTTTCAATGCATTGTGTTATGCAGTGTTAAATTTTAAAGTAACTGACCAGCTATCAATTGACAGAAACCAATGAATTCCTAGCAAAGCAGGTGGACTTCCACAAGACTGCCTTCTTTGTGTAATCAATCTGTGCTGCTCCTAGTTGGAAACTAAATAACTGTAAAAGCTGTACCTTTTTCTTCAGTACAAGGCTGCCATTTTACATCAGATGTTATTGCAAACTCCAAGGTATTAACCTAACATCATCTAAAAGATGGGGGAATTACAACAGTTAGAGCTATGGCTGAACCAACCAGCTCATTTAACTCATGTTTCTTAAGTATGACTTTTACTTGAAATTGTACACAATCAGCACTACAGGATTGACAAGAAAGCCACATCTCATGATTACCTCTTCCTATTCCATATAAGCAAGACATAATGTTAAGCTGGCCTATATTTGGGCCTGCATGAAGTTGGACTAACTGGTAATCCAGCATGAGGGGCATAATGCAGACTGATACTATGTTTTAGCTGGCATAGCTGTTATGGCAACATATTTGCATTAAGGATCACCAACAAATGTTCTAAAGCAGATATGAGAATTGGCTGGGCCATGATACCCTCTTTTTTAATGTATGATATGTTAGATGAATGTAGTATTGGGGAAACACGTGATGTGCTGTCAATGGCCAGAGCCAAGGCACATGAAGTGGTCGAGTTAAACTACAGGACAGCATGTGGCGTGGCTGTGTGTGGTAGACTCTGGTTTCAGTACAATATACATGACAGCTAAAGAAAAGACTCTGGTTTCAGTACAATATACATGTCAGCTAAAGAAAAGACTCTGGTTTCAGGGCAATATACATGACAGCAAAAGAATGGATGTGTTCATATGTTCCTAATGCAACTTAACAAAGGCAAATAGGAGTTAAAAAAAAAATCTAATGAAGCCTGGATGAAGACTATGAATCTGTTTTGTTCTTGGTTTGCTTTTATGTTCAGAAATGAATGAGGAAAACTCAACATAAGATAAACACTATATTCTGAAGAAAAGATTACCAGGGAAGAGGGAAAAAAGGATGTGCAACTGTGCTATCACTTAGAGTATGGGAGGGTGTTACAAAGCATGGATGGAATAGATCAAGAATGGTGTAGGTGATAGGAGAGACTGGAACTGTGAAGTACGCACGGGTGTACGTATATGCAACTGTGTTTATAAAGACTGTGCGAGGTAAGGATGAAATGAAGAGTTTTTGGAGAAATTTGCTTGACTGTATAAATGGTTTTGTGAAGGAGAGAAAGGTTGTTGTAACTGGAGATATGAACACATAGGTGGGATGTGATGAAACTAGAGTGACTACTGATATATGGGGAGTGCCTGGAGTAAATGAGAATGGATGTTTTCATATGGATGTCTGTGCTGAGAGGGGTTTCTTCCTTGCAAACACCGTATTTCAGTACAAGATGATACACAGATTTAGATGGATGAGAAACGATGGAAGAGAACAACAAGACTATGTGGCAGTGGATGAAATGTTCAGAAAGGTTGTGCTGGATGATGAGCTGTGAGGGGATTCTCTGAATACTTGTCATTTTGCAGTTTTTGAGGAGTTGAGGATCAGGAGAAGTGGAGGTATGGTGTAAGGAAGAATGGAGAGGTAAAATTGTGTGCAAGCGAGGAGATGAAGCTGATAGAATGCAAGGAGGAGTATGAAGGGAGGGTGTCAGAAAGTTTAGATGAAAGTTCAGTAAATGTAGGGGTGCAGTAATGTGTGAATGCATGTTTAAAATGTTTAGAGAAAGACTGTTAAAGGTTGTAGAATTAATACTTGGATACAAGGTCATGAGATGTAAGAATAAAGGGAGAAATGCATTGTGGACAGATGAGATTAGAATGCTGTGGAAGAGAAGAAAAAGGCATATGGTAGATTGCTCTGAAGGAATTTGCCAGTGGAAGTTCAGCAGAGGAGGAGGCAAAAATATAAGATGAGTTAGTGGAATGTTAAGAAGCTTACAGAGGAAAGCAGAGAAAGAGTAGATGAAGATTTTTGGAAGAAAACTAAGTGAAAACTTTAAGGAAAATAAGAAATTAATAAGAAATTGTACTTGAAGGAGGTGAAAAAGGAAAGAGGTGGATGTAAGAGTGGAAATGTAAATGTGATGAGTAAGGTAGGGGAGTTGCTGAATCAGAAGGAGGAAGTGAGAGGAAGATGGAAAGACTATTTTGAAGCAGGGCCTCTGAGAGGGGGGGGGGGTGCAGGGGGTACATCGTACCCCGGTGCAGGGTTCCAAAATAGGGTCCAAGAATTTCTTGGGATCTCAGAAAATGCAGAAAATCAATAGAATGCTCCATTCCATCCCTCTCTCATCTTCCATACCCTTTTTGGCCTAACAGCTCATGGCATAAAACTGTAGTGGATAAAAACAGGATGACTAACGGAGGAGGGGAGGGGGCCCAAAAGAAACGTTTTCCCCGATAAAATTCCTCTCAGGGGCCCTGTTTTGAAGAATGATGAAAATGGGGAAAGGAGAGGCAGCAGTTGTTATATACATACATATATTTTATTTTTTAATGTGTTCAAGGCTTCAGTCACGGACAAAAGTCTACATCAATGTCGGACCCCAACTGAAATAGAGAGAAAATTAAGAAACAGAAAAAGAAAAGACAGGGAAAGTATTTACAACTTTTTGAGAAGGTGAAAGACCTATCTTTTGAAATTAACCAGGTCACAGTTATTGGGAAAGATATGAGAAGGTAAAGAGTTCCAAAGCTTGGACGTGTAGGGAAAGCAGCAGTTATCAAAACGGCACACTCTTGAGTTGCCGATGGCCACACAATAATCATGTGATGCAGCAGCTTGCCAAGTATTGCGTGGTCTAGCTAGTGAGGGGGGCACACAAGCAGCCAGCACTTGGGAGCAAAAGCCAAAGTAATACCTGTAGAAGATGGAAAGTGAACCAACATTGCAGTGTAGGGCAAGGGGGTCAAGTTTGGAAGTTAGCCTGGGACAGTTTCTAAGTTGTACTGCTTTCTGCTCAGTCCTGTCAAGTAAGGAAGCAGAGCTAGAACCACCCCAAAGGTGAGAGGAGTACTCCATACAAGGACGAATCAGTGACATGTAGGGAAAGAAGCAAGTATCAAAATGGCCCACTCTTTGAGTTGCCAATGGCCTTACAATAATCATGTGATGCAGCAGCTTGCCTAGTATTACATGGTCTAGCTACTGATAGGAGCACACAAGCAGCCAACTATCAGAAGCAAACTTTTAAAGTAATACCTATAGAAGAGGGAAAGTGAACCAACATTGTAGCATGGGGCAGGTGGGTCAAGTTTGGAAGCTAGCCTGGGACAGTTTATAAGTTGGACTGCTTTCAGCTCAACTCTGTCAAGTAAGGGTACAGAACTAGAACTAACTCAGATGTGAGAGCAGTACTTCATACAAGGGCAAAATAATCCCTTCTATAATTATAGCAACTGTTCAATAGAGAGGTTTTGACATCTAAACAGGACACCCAGTTTCTAAGAGGCAGAATTAGGTGTTCCTGTTATGTGGGGTTTCCAAGAAAGAGTAGCTGTTACGGTAATACCAAGTATGTTCATTGAGTTAACAGATGGAATTACAGAACTTTCTAAGGAGAGATGAGAGTTGTGAGGAGTTTTTGATAGAGAGATGGGTAGAAATTGGGTCTTGGAAGCATTGAACTTAGCAAGATTTTGTTTACCTCACTGAGATATCCTGTCCAAGTCTGAGTTTATTGAGGAAGCTGTGTCAAGATGAAATGCAGATCAAGTAAGAGAAGAGGGAACAGAATTGAAGGATATGGGTGAATGCATTGTCTACTCCCAGGTATCTGAAACACTTCACTTTCTCTAAATTTTTTCCATCCAAATTCACACCCCCAACTAACCTGTTCCTCAACCCTGCTAAACTGAATAACCATGCTTTTATTCACATTACTCTCAACTTGCTCCTTTCCCACACTTTTCCAAACTCGGCTACCAACTTCTGTAGTTCTCACTTGAATCTGCCACTACTTCATCAGCAAACAACAACTGACTCATTTCCCAGGTTCTCTCATCCCCAACAGACTGCATATCATCCCTCTCTCCAGGACCCTTGCATTTTTATGGTGTAAAATTATGGACTCAGTTGTTGGAAACAGTTGATAGAGTAACAGTAGTTTCCAGTCATAGCCTGCCCTAAAACTAACTTGCGGAGGTTCAAAATTATTTGGGACATATCCATCCCATACATAGTTTATTGAAGCAAGCTTTTAGGGACATATTTCCCATATGTAATGAAAAGATTAAGCATCCTCTTCACTCGGTCTCACTAGTTTTAGGGTTATAGCGTCTTCCATTGTGAAGACTTGAATTTTATATTCTTGTTTTCACCTGTTGTTACAACAATCTCTGTGGTTCTTCCCCTTAAAATCCCTTAACCTGGTTAGCTACTTTGTAATTGATAATTTATTCATGATGAATTTATGGAAAAGTTAGGGGTTGTCTCATACTTTGTCTATAACATTCTTAATAAGTTTTATTTGTTCCTTTCTGCAATACTCATTTCTTGCTCTCTTATACCTAGCTGCATGGAGTGTCACCAGTATTTTCACTGCTATACATGTTGAAGATCCTTTGATTTTTGACAACTTTAGGTTACTGAACTCCAATCTTTGTTACCATAGAAATTGTTCAGGTTTGTGTAGTTTCCATTTTTGTATCTTTTTTTGGGTCTTGTCTGTCTGTGTATCTGTCTTTCTTTTTGTTAAGATGCTAAGATGATAACTTAAGAACAATTCATGGTAGAAATCAATATTTACGCCAGAGATACCCATTGTTGAGTTTACAGGCGAAAAACAGACAACAGGAGGCCTGATTAGCCCACGACTCTCTCTCTCTCTCTCTCTCTCTCTCTCTCTCTCTCTGTGTTTTTAGCCTTCTACTGTCGTTATTACTGCTGTTGTTTATGCAGTTTATTTCTGGCGTTTTTCACAGTATACCTGAATTTATAAAGTATGTGTCTAAACAACTTTTGACGGTATTTATAGTCTTTGCTTTAACTATGATAGTAACTTATTCCAGTGCTCAACACACCTATTGGAATAGAAACTTTTTCCCACATCAGTACTATATCTTTTAGCTTTTGAATTTTTTTCCATTTGTCCTGGTAAATGTATTTTCTTGTATTTCAAAAAGATTTTCATGATTTACGTAATTGAACTTGTTCAGAATTTTGAACACTTGATTAAGTTGCTGCAAAGTCTACATTTTTAAGGGAGAAGAGATCCAAATGTTTTAGCCTCTCATCATATGCTAGATTTCTAAGGGATGGGATCAATTTTCTTGTGCGTCTTTGTACTTGCTCTAATTTTTCTTCATCTTTTTTATAGTCTGAAGACCAAAACTGGGCTGCATATTCAAGGTGTGGTCTTACTACAGAATTATAAAGTGTGAGAATTTTTTCTTGTGTCTTGTAATCTATGTTCATGGCTATGAAACCTAACATTTGGTTGCCATTTTTACTTGATGTTTGACACTGTTTAGTGTACTTCAGATTGTTGCTAAAGACAAATCCAAGGTCCTTTTCTTCATTTACTTTAGTTAGAGAGATTCCGAATAATTTTTAGTCGTAACATATATTCTTGTCTCCAAAGTGCATAACTTTATGCTTGTCTACATTAACCTTCATTTGCCATCTCTGTGACCACTCTGCTAGTAAGTTAAGATCTCTCTGAATCATTTCGCAGTCCTGCCTGTTTATAGCTCTACCTCCTAGTTTAGTATCAACTGCAAATTTGGAGATCTTAGATATGAGACTGACTTCAAGGTCATTTATGTATATTGTTAAAAGAATGGGGCCTAGGATCGACCCCTGTGGCACACCACTCATTACGTTTAGTCAATATGAGGCTTCGCCGTTTAACACTACAAGCTGCTTTCTTCCGATAAGCCAGTCTCTGATCCATGTACAGAGTTCTTCAACAATTCTGTGTGCTTTGAGTTTATGTAATAGTCTCTCTTGAGGTATTTCATTGAAAGCCTTTTGGAAATATAGATATGCTACATCAAATGGTACTTTTTCATCCCAATTCTGATAAATAACATTAAAAAATCCCAGTTGATTTGTCTGGCAGGATCTTCTGTTGCGAAAACCGTGTCGGTTGTCCTATATCTTCTGTTCCGAAAACCATGTTGGTTGTCCTATATGATTTTGTGATCTTCTAGAAGTGACAATTTTATCTTGTATTATTTTTTCCTATCATTTTGCCTGACACTGATGTAAGGCTGATCGGGCGCTAACTCAAGGCACACTTTTTGTCTCCTTTTTTATATATAGGAGTAACATTTGCTTGTTTCCACTCAGTTGGCACCTGACCATCCGATAGAGATTTGTTGAATATTTTTGATTTGGGGTATTTCAGCTGTCTCTTGACCTCTTTTATAAATCTTGGAGCTTTTATTTATGCTGTTGGATTTGTTAGGATTTTGTTGATCCAGGTATTTGAGTATATCAGACCTCTATATTTCTTTAACCTTTAACTCTTCTTCATCATATCCTTGAAACATTTTCATTGGTTATGATATTCAAGATGTTTCTTCAATTGTGAATATGGAGTCAAAAGAATGATTTAATATGGTAGCCAGTTCCTTGTTGTAAGTAGTATGTCATTTTCGCTTTGTAATGGTCCATTTCCATCTTTTAATGACTTCCTTTGTCTTTTATATTTGAAGAATTCCTTAGGATTCTTCTTAACTTTCAAGGAAATTCTCTTTTCTTCCTTATGTTTTCTCTGTCTTATGACCATCTTACACTCTCTTTGAATTTTGATTAATTCCTGGCAGTTTTCATCAGTTCCTGTTGATTTGAACTTCTTATACATTTTCTTCTTTTGCCAAATTAGTCCTATTCTCCTGTTCGTCCATGATGGTCTTGAAATGTTGCAAATTCTCTTCATAATTTGTGGAATATATTTGTTTTCAATCTCAAGTAGTGTGTTTTTAGAATTATTCCACATTTCCTCTACTGTGTGAATGTCAAGATTTGTCCAATTGGTACTGTGAACTTTGTGCCTAATATTTTCAAAATTTTCTCACTTGTAATCTGGGATCAAGAGTTTGTTGTCATTTATTTCATAATCTCAGTTTATCTCTAAGGTAATCAAACTGTGATCACTGTTTGACAAACTCACACCTACTTCGCAAGAGTTGATGAAGTTGTGTTACTGGTGAGGACAAGATCAAGAATGTTTTTACCTCTAGTTGGATTTTTAACTAACTGTTGTAGAAAAGCATCTTCAATCAGTTCCGTAAGTCTCGTTCCTTCTCGGTCACCTGTTAATGTGTTCCAATTTATGTTTGGACTGTTGAAGTTTCATACTATTAAAACCTCTTTGCTGTTTACTATAGCTTTGATTTCATTGTATAGCATCTTATTGTTGTCTTCTTTTTGCTTAGGAGGTCTGTAAATAACACTAAGCTGTAGTTTACTTTTGAACTTGTCGGTAATGTCAATATAAAGAGAGTCATAAGTGTGTGTGTCTACTTTGCTTATCTTAATTGCGCTTAGATTGTTATCGTTATAGATCAAAACCCCACCACCTACTCTGCATAAGCGATTTTTCGTAAATAGCTTTTATACGGGTACTACTAACTTGGCAGTAAAATGTTCATTCTCAGAGTTTACCCACGTTTCTTAGATTGCAATAATGTTCAATTTTTCAGTCACTGCTTGGGATATAAGTTCGTCGCGTTTCATAATGATGCTCCGGGCATTTTTGTATATTAAACTTACTTTTCTTGGAGTTGATTTCTGGACTAAATTTGCCTTTTTAATACTGTCGGTATGCATGTTTGTATTAACACTGTTAATATGTGCATGTGCAGCAGCGGGAGAGTGACAGTTATCTATCTGTTTTGGGTTCGCCGCATTACTCTGACCCTCCCCGCACTGGACCCCTCCAGCTTTGGTCCTAACATTTACCTGAGAATTGACCTGTAGCTGTGCTGACCTGCTACTTATACTACCTGAGTTGTCCCCAGCTGACTCTACTTGACCTTTCTTTGCTAATTCCTCTACCTATGAGGTTACCGTTGGTCCCTGAGGATCTCTACCACCAAGGTCCCATCCATCCACTACAGCTACCTTTATAGTGGTCAAACTGGATGCCTTGTTCCTCAGATCTCTTTCACACTGAGCTTCCCCCTGCTCCAACCTACATCCCACAGCTACCTCCTCACCCTCCCCCACTCTCCTAGTTCCTTTGTTAAGCTTGACTGTGAATTGCTCTCTTGAGTATTTTAACTCAATCGAAAAAAGGCCTAATGTTCTCATCTAATACTTCCTACAGAGAGCTTCAATTCTTCCATTTATCCCCAGCATTCTACTGAGGGTACAGGAATCGGTCATACCTTAGCAGCAATCCCGATATTATAACCTTCCCATGACTTTCTTTAAACTTGCTAATATGTGTTGACAGGAACTCACTGTGTCCTGTGATTTCACTGTGTCACTTGAAGGTTAATGATAAATAAGGTTCGCCCACACACTAGGTTTATTGAGAGTACAGATGGCTTGAAGGAACACAGGCTATGCGTCTGTCTGCCACAGAGATTATGAAGCAACTCTATATTGACTGACAAAATAATAGTAATGCCACTAGATAATGACAAAATGATAGTGATGCCACTCATGACAAATGGGCTGCACTGCACCTGGAGTTGTGCGTATAGACACGGCAGACATAGCCATGCATATGTGTCTTTTCAGAAATCCACACCTCCCTCCCCCCCTTTTTGTCTGAAGCAGAGGCGTAAGTGGCTAGTTTCTGAGCCTTGGTGACCTGTGTGGGGCGTTGGAGGGTTGGTCTACCATTGTCAATGGTACTGAGGACGGGGAGCAAGGGACTACAGGGATGTGGGGGAGGAGGTCAGCACCGGGATCCGGTATTGGGCATAGGAAGTGACAATTATGCCACCAAACATGGCTGCTTGGGAGCTTCACCTCGTAGTCGCAGGTCCTGTTGCTACTACGGCCCATGACCACCCCTACCTTGTCCCAGCGGTGTGTGTCCGGATTTTAAATCCTGACATGGTCACCCACGGACAGTCTGGGAAGGGGGCAGGTGTGGCTGTCGTAAGGGGCCATGACTTGGTTGGTGCAGGTGATGGCACGTTGGTCACAGTCCTCCGTGCGTTCCTGCCACTCAGCAGTGAAAGAGGAGGGGGTGAGCGGGAACGCACGTACGTAGTGGATGGCAGTATAACACCTTGGCTGGTGACCTTCCTGTGGTGGCGGGAGTGTTCCTGAGTTCCAAGAGGCTCCTGTCAGATTCCTCAGTGTCGATGTTACCTGAGGGGGCTGTCTTCATGATGAGGTGTTTAGCAGACATGACAGCCACCTTGGCATGGCCATTGGACTGGGGATAGTGTGGGGAGGGGATGACGTGGTATACTCTCCAACATTTGACGAAGGCCTGGAACTCTGAGCTGGTGAATTGAGGCCCTCTGTCCATCTTGAGGCAGAGGGGAGCACCAACTTCCCTGAAGAACCTGCAGAAGGCCCTGATGGTATGGGAGGTAGCAGTGTCGGTACGACATGGGGCGATGATGGGCCAACCAGACAGTTGGTCTGTGATGACCAGGAAGGCTTTTCCACCCACGGTGAAAAAGTCTGCAGAAACCGACTCAAACTGTCTGGTGGGGATGTCATTTGACAGCAGAGGCTCCTGTTGTTGGCTAGGCTGCAGGGTCTGACATGGTTCACAAGCTTGAACGGTGGTGGTGATGTCTGCGTCGATTCCTGGCCAAAAAACGGTCTGTCAAGCCCTGCGGATAGTTGCCTCTGACCCACAGTGGCTGTCGTGAAGCCTGGTGAGGATGCGGCATCGGTGGGCTGTGGGAATGATCCGTTGGTTGTACAGAATTAACTCACCATTGGCATGCAGGTTGTCCCGTAGTTTCCAGTATGGGAGTACGGACATGTGGAGCTCATACTGGTTGGGCGGGAACCCTGACGTGATGTAGTTGAGTAGGTGAACGTAGTCCTGGTCGGTCCTGGCTGCGTCACGGAGTTCTTGTAGGTTCCGGTCTGGTTCTTGGTCCGAGTTGTCGATGTCCTGGTTGATAGCAGCGTTAACCACTCATCTCAGGTGCGTGGCTATGTCTGTACAGAAAGTCTCATCCTCAGGGGTGGGGTGGCTGACTTGTGCTCACGATAGAGCATTGGGAATTGGCAGTAGCTTCCCGGAGCGCCACACAGCTGTGAAGAGAAACTGAGAGACTTTCTCTTTGAGCCTTTGTAGACGAGGGTTCTCCACCACGTCATGTATAAGTATTGAGTATAGGGATCAGCGGGCGGTGATTTGTGACCAAAGTGAAGTTGGGTAGTCCCATCAGGTACAACTTGCACTTAGACATGGCCCAGGCAACAGCTAGGAGCTCTAGTTCAGTCGTGGCATGATGTGTTTCTGTGTCGGTGAGGAATCTGGAGCCACACTGAACTAGGCAGATTCGTCCTAGGTCATGATCTTGTAACAGAGCATAGCCTAGTCCATGAAGCCTTGATGCATCAGTCTGAAGTAGGACAGGCAACGCAGGGTCAAAATGTGCCAAGATAGGAGGCTGAGAGAGCAAGGTCTTTGCACGATGGAAGGCTTCATCGTGGTCTGGTGTCCAGGTGAACACAGACTTAGGGCTAAGTAGTGGGCATAGGGGCTGGGCTGCAGCTGCAATGTCTGGCGTGAACTCAGCCAGCTGGTTCACCAGACCCATGAACAAGCGAAGGTCGGTAATGTTGGCTGGCGTGGGGAACTCCTGAATGGCGCAGACTCGCCCAGTGTCTGCTGCTATCCCTGCGGATGAGACGTTATATCCACAAAAGTGAACTTGGGGTTCCACCACAACGAATTTGTCCCTGTTCAATGGTATGCCATTGTCTTGGCATCGTGTCAACATCTGGTGTATCTGCTTGACATGGGTTGGGAGGTCGTCATCGTACAACAAGATGTTGTCCACCACTTTCATGCAATTTCCTACCCCCTGAAGAGCTCTGTCTCCACAGAGGCTGTATGCAACTCCCATGGCCGAGAAGCCCATGGGGCCATGGGAGTGGATGTACTGGCCGTATGAGGTAATGAAAGTGGTAAAATGCTGGTCCTCCTTGGCAAGCTCTAGTTGCCAGTAGCCGTGGAGTGCGTCAGCGGTGGTGAAGAGGCGGGCAGTGGGGCTAACACTGCGGACGGC
>JAYMFT010391350.1:0-19670 GCA_038088735.1 Panulirus argus
TTGCCGATGGCCACACAATAATCATGTGACGCAGCAGCTTGCCGAGTATTCCGTGGTCTAGCTAGTGGTGGGGGCATACAAGCAGCCAGCTCTCGGGAGCAAGAGCATAGTTAAAGTTCGGTTGGCTAAAAAAGGAATTTCAAAATCCATCCCACAAAAGTAATAATGGTAAGATGACTCGTTTTTCTGTAACACATCTATGTGGCGCTTTTTGTGTCATATATGCGAAAGGATTCTTGTATTGCACACTTGTGCATATTCACGATGAGGTTGATCCATTATTCTAAGATTATCTACCGCTTCAACAGCTACGTTTAATACCTGTGTATATACTTCAGTAAGATATGAAGATAGATTAATCATATGCATATAAATTCACAAGTAACAATAAGATAGCTTAAAGATGTCAAACATTATATTACTGGTATCTCTTTGGAAGCCAAACAGACTAAATATATCGTAAATTTATCTTAGTATAAAGTATATAGGGAAGACATTAAACACTTTCTACCGTATGAGGTACAGTTTGAGGCACCAGACACTCTTCATAGGATGAAAATTGATATCCTGCCGTCAACCTCTTATGAATTGGCCATGTGTGCCCGATGCTCAGCCTTGCTAGAACCACTTCTGTCACCCATCTGCAGACTTCATATCTAATTTCCCCCAGTTTGTTGTTCCCGGTCTGTCTCCATTCTTCCTTCTATGTGTTTCGCAAACATTCTTTCTTCTGGGACTCCACATTGTTGTGACTTACGAGGTATGAGAACAATTGTCGCCTCTCCTCAGGAGGGCATCTCTTGCTGAATTTACATTAATTTGTGTTATATCAATACACTTCTGAATGCAGGTGGGTTGACTTTTCTTGTTTAGGGATTTTCCCATGAGAGCCAATTCCCTGTGGGCTAGGCAGGGGCAGAGGCTTTGAAGGCAGAGCGTGCCTGAATTCACTCGTATAACTCGGTAATGTGTAGTATAACAGACCTCTGCCAGTCTAAAATAGACGGCTGTTGTGGAATTCAGAAAGGTACCGGTAAAATCAGTGATCATAGGAATGCACGAAGTCATGGCTGGTATTACTACAATGACATGCCAGTGAATACCATTTTAGTCATACCAGCCATGGCTTCCTTCAAGTGGGCGAACTTACCCTCTCCTCAACTACCACTGTTTCGTGGACGACGACTGGCTTCTGAGGCACCTGTTGAACCACAATCGGCGGAGGTCGCTTCTCCTGGATGACAACCTCCACATTGGGCTGAAATAAACATCGCATAATGATTGGAAAGTATATGATGAATGGTACAGTTTGATTTAACCCAACGACTATTGTTATAAGTAATCGGAATGGAATATATGAACCACATTTTCAAGAAAAAGTAATGTAAAAAAAAAATTCGTTTGAAATTAGTGATAAATCTGCTGGTAGAGGCTTAAAAATAGGGTCCTAGAGTTGTACAGTCAAACTAGATAGTATTATTATTTGTAAAAGAGAGAAGGTCCTCGACGAAAGAGTACCGCTTTACTGACGGTGACACAGCCCCCGTCAAAGTGACTCCTCACTCGCATTGTAAACAGCTACGGCATAGGCATCTAATAGAAGAAAATGAGACGAAGAAAAGAAACTCAGACGAGCATATTTTCACAAGGACTTCTGGTCAATATTCGAATGGTAGTGATGCGTGTGTGTGTGTGTGTGTGTGTGAACAGCAATAAGCAAGGTAGCACGTGGGTGGCTAAGAGATATTCCTTACAATGGTTCTGTAAAGTGAAGGAAAAGATAAAGCTAAGACTTGAGGAGTGTTAGAAGAGAGGGTGAGAGCGTGTGTGTATGTGTGTGTGTGCGTGTAAAGCAACGTATATTTGACATAAGTGTAAAAGAACCAAGAAACAAAATTGTGTGAAAATAATGATTTCCTTATTTCAAAGTTTATGCTCAGTAAAAAAATGAGAGAGGCCGTCTGTCTTGGGCGTACAAATCTATCCATCGCTAATCCTTTGTCACCGCACAGAGCCCGAATAAAGTTTCCCCGATTGTATTCACATCAGAGACCCCCTTGGCTCTCGAAAACTACAGCAACTAGCCTTGCACTCGGATCCCCAGCACTCTGGTTCGATTCTTCTCCCATTAGATTTCACAACTTAGTCACTCGTATGCAATTGCAAGTATTTATTTTTCTTTGTTATCCTGTTCTAAGGCTATGACGATGAGCTGTATTGGAGAATTTCTATTTGTCGTTCATTTATGACATTTCCACATAGGCACTGAGGCCGTCGTCGGACCGATCTTTCTGGAAAAAAGGGGATTTATCAGTATCATACAACTTGGTGCAACGGACGATATTAGTTTTAACTCTTACCGCCTGTGGTTGCTGAGGATACGGCGGTAGGACCATGGGTGGCTGTTGGGGGTATGGCTGCGGAGGGTACTGGCCCGGAGGTGGGTATTGTGGATAGCCTGCCAAAGAAAATGATACGATGAGTATTAGTCATGACGAGGCGCCATGCACAACCGGAGACTTTGTAGAGAAACAAACCATTTTATGTCCGTATGCCTGACAGTTACAGTACTCACAGAGATAACGTACATCATGCTCAGAAAATATATAAGCCAAAGATATCGAGATAAAGAATGTTATCGTCTGAAATTTCTTGTTTTCTGATTACATTGTGACTTCAAAGATTTCCGAACATTCCCTCTGATGGTCTTAAAACTGAAGTGAACAACGTTTGGCTTCGTTGTTATGATCATTTCAAAGGAACGCCGCAAAAACCCACTTAACGCCCGGATCAGACGCCTTACAAATTTGGAGACTAACTGGGAGAGCGAAGAACTGACTGGTGACGAAGAATTAAAAATCTTGCTGAAAAGAATGGAAGCAGAGTCGAGACAGTCCACCCCAACCCCCAACATGATAGAATTCAGGAATCCTGTGGCGTAGGGTGAGAAACATGGAATATTAGGGCGCACTTCAGACACAGAGACGTAAACTTTCGCCTGCTCCATTGCTGGTTATGACTGCGCGTCAGTAGGACGTCATGGGTAGAGGTGCTCCTCAAGATGATGGCCTGAGCTGTAAAACTAAAGTTGTTGTACGGTAAAGCGAGTCACAGAGATATAACCTCAACATTAAGTCAACAAAAAAAGTTTCTGGTAATGTTACATTCAGCGTGTGTGAGGCCACGGATTCTACTTCGGTTTTACGCAGAATTCGTTCCATCCACGACAAAGAGTGTATCATCAAACGTTCCGTTGCTACGCTATCCTTTAGCGTCTTACCTGACATTCTGTGATTGTCACGGAGCCTGAAGGAGAGAGATGGAGAAGAACAGCTGCTACTGGAGCGTCCTAGCGACTAGTGAGCGTGCTGGAGTGTAACGCTGCCTCTCGCACCGGTGGCGGTCACAGGTCCAGCAACGCCCCACTGGTGACAAACACCGTCCTCCCCTGTTCGAGCTGGGACATTATCTCGTGCTTACTCATCCTTGTCTCACTCCTCGCCTCAAACATGTTAACTCTCTAATCATTTCGTGAGTAGGATGATGGCTGTCAGTTGTCCCCCCTTTTCTCCATCAACAGTGGTGTCCCATAAGGGTCTGTCCTGTCCCCTACACTTTTTCTCCTTTTTTTCAACAATTTCCTCTCCTCCACAAAAAATTCAGTGCACTCATACGCTGACGACTCAACACTGCATTCATCCACATCCTTCAATTCTGCTCCCTCCTCTCATTCGATCTGCATCTCGTCTTGACACAACTTCCTTAATAAACTCAGACTGTAAGGTTGTAGGCATACAGAAGGATATATATACACGTTGAGGACTTTCCTAAAGTGTTGTTATGAAAAGGGTGACATAATTAATGGATCACTTTCCTGCCATCGTCGTATCACTTGATGTATTGCTAGTTATCGCATGCCTCGCGTTATCACTCGCTCTGGCACAACACTGGAGCCACGCAATGTGGATGAGTCACGTGAGTGATAACAAAGCACAACGTCGAGATATGATGTTGCTAAAGTAGGGGTGGGAATGGGATATCCAGTGTGTGTACATGTTTGCACAGGGCTGGTTCCTGTGACAAGGTAAGTGCCTTACTAGCCTCCTGAAATATGGCTGGAACTTTACTAGTCTCCTGTGACAAGGCTGGTGGCTCACTTGTCTCTTGTGACAGGGTTGGAGACTCACTAGTCATGTGACGGGACAGTAGCCTTTGTAGCCTCCTGCGACAAAATCAGTCTCAGCATTCTCTTCCAGCAACAGGGGTAGCCTCTATGACAGAACTGGAGCTGTCAGACCAGGGTTTTTGTGCTCAAACGCAATATAAATTGATATCTAAAAACCTAAAACTATTCACATACATTTTGGTTTCCTGTAAAAATTATATTAACAGTCCCTAAATTTCTCCAATACTTTTATTTCCTCGAGTTATTTATCAATTCACATTTTACTTATACCCTCATATTTTGGCATTCCATTAGTATATGTTCCATGGTAATATTGTACTCGCAGATGTTGCATATTGGTGCATGTTCCCTCTCTATCAAGCGGTCATGATTTAACATAACATGAACATCCCCCTAGGTAACACAGGTTCATCTTGAAAAGGAGATTCCTACTGAAAGAGGAAGACCATACTTCAACACCTCAGTAGTCTGATTTTCTTTTAAGCTTCGAATTCCCATCTAGCTTATCATTTACATATAACGTAGCTGATATTCTGCCCTTGTAATCATAAGGGGATATAACTCATATACAGATAACTAGATGTAACTGCTTTATCCTTGCTGGATATAGCTGTTTCACTACTGCTGATACCAACATGTCAAGGACACCACCTTAATTCTAGTCTTTGGCTTTAAGAGGATTCTTACAATTCATTCTCAGATTTTTTGGAGTTCCATACTTCAACACCTCAGTAGTCTGATTTTCTTTTAAGCTTCAAATTCCCATCTAGCTTATCATTTACATATAACGTAGCTGATATTCTGCCCTCGTAATCATAAGGGAATATAACTCATATACAGATAGCTAGATGTAACTGCTTTGTCCTTGCTGGATATAGCTGTTTCACTACTGCTGATACCAACATGTCTAGGACACCACCTTAATTCTAGTCTTTGGCTTTAAGAGGATTCTTACAATCCATTCTCAGATTTTTTGGAGTTTGGGGTACATTGGAGTAGAGTGTGATATAGCTTGGAGTGCTGTCTGAAAATTGAAGTAAATTGTAAATTTCTCTTTTTTGGGGATCCCTGAATTAATCTAAGTGCAGCTACAACTTCAGCTTTCTTAACAAAATGCTCAGACACTTCTTTTGCTCTTTTATCAAGTTGTTTCGGTTTCTCTTTACCCTTCCAATAACAAAATTTTTTAAAGAATCATCGTTCATTTTCAGTCTTTTCGTTTTCAGTTCCATACAATAAATGTCATTTTCTTTATGACATTGACAACTCTGGTGTTGATGGTCCTCCAATTTGAACTGGGCTGCATGAACATTTTTAGCTTGGTACTAGTTTCTGTCTGGATTAGAGACTTGTTAGCCTCCTTTGACAGAACTAAAGTCTCACTAGTCTCATTATTACAGGACTAAAACCTTAACAATGTCCTGTGACAGGACTAGAGTTTCACCAGTCTCTTTCAGCGAGACGGTTGCCCTGGCTCCTGTGACAGGACTAGAAATTCACCAGTCTCTTTCAGCAAAAGGGCTAGCTCCTGCAACATAAATAAGCCTCCCTTGTCAGACCAGGGTTTACCTGCTGAGACCTGAACTTTCTTAGCCCACTGGCAAAAATACACAGACTATTCCCTTGCTCCTTTCAATTTCTTTTTATCTCTCTGACAATGCACCTTGCTTTCTTTAAGCATCCTTTCAAGGTTTTCAGATAGTCTTTTCTTTTTCTGTTCCATATGCTGTATATTCTTACAATACCATTGGTGTTGAAAGGCTTCTTTCTCAAACTGAACATGGATAAGCATTTTTAGAAAGACACTAGCATGAGACAGGGCTGGTGCTATGCTAGTTTCCTGTGATGGGGCTGAAGCCTCACCAGTCTCCTCTGAGGGTTAAAGCACCTTATGGTGGGCCTAAAGCTTCTCATAGAAGGGATTAATGCCTCTCATAGCAGGGTTGGAGCCTCATAAGTTCTGCATGGGAGGGTCGCTGAATCTACAAGTCCCTCAAGAAGGGCCTTCTGTAGCTTGCACTTACAGTATTCCAACTTACTAAAAGGGTCTTTATCCACATCATTTTGTGTCAGTTGTCTTGAAGACTTATAGAGTATTTACCATTGTGAACAATCTTCCATATAAGTAACTTCACACCACTCTGAACTCAAATTCTCTTACAATTACAGAAAAATCATCTAAACACAATGATGAATGCAAGATGCTACTATGAATGTTCTTTACTTTGCAAAACCCCAAATGTTCTTTATGGGAATGACAAATATCAAAATACAATATGTTTTCTTAAATTTTATTTTCAGCTTACAATAATTTCATATTACCATAATAAACACAAGCCCTGTAACAACCTACGGATTTCCAACTAGGACAGGGACCTTACCTCTTCAAATCTAATTCTCAAGATAAATGCATGCAAACCTCATGTAACTGGGAACACTTAAAAATAGTTGGAAAATAGACGTTAATATCTGGAGTAAATACCATTTTGTCTGCTACTTCATTGTTCTAAAATTCATGTCAAACTGAAACATATTACATACATGAAAAAGATCAGATGTGACTGCTTTTAGTATTCCATATAGAGTAAAACATTCTTTTGAATTCCATCTTAATGTTTGATAACCAATGCTATTTCCCATCGCAAGACAATTCAATAAAAGATGTAGGTAATACCCTACATTTATGACTTGAAATAACTTGGGATATAGCAAAATTCAGGTGTTTTTCACATTTGCAATTCAATCATAATCACATTATTAATATGAAGTAACATAATATGAACAAGAGCGGTGTTCCATCTTGAACTTTCCAACATCGATATTCCATCTCATTAAAGACAACTGAAAATCCACGGTGATCCTTCTTTCCCAGCTGTCCTTGTTTATTCTCTGTCATAAATTGCAGATGTATGTGCACTTTGTTAGAAACTTTGAAGAACAAATGATATATGGATATAAATTACTGGCATCAATTCAGTAAATAGAAAGAAATAAACTGAAGATAAAAAAAAACACTTATTTTGCTATTGA
This sequence comes from Panulirus argus, assembly GCA_038088735.1. NCBI lineage: Eukaryota > Metazoa > Arthropoda > Malacostraca > Decapoda > Palinuridae > Panulirus > Panulirus argus. The sequence goes on from JAYMFT010391350.1 coordinate 7,217, forward strand.
TTCTTCTTTTAATTTTTTCTAAACAAGGACAATAATTGTACAAATCTAACAATTGCACAAGAGCACTATTCAAGCAGATTTTATGTATAAAAACCTAAACTGCAGCAAACAATATCCTTATCATCTATGGATTACAGCACAGTGCAAATGAAATTTTTCCCCCTTATATGTACACAGCACAACAATTTCAAAATTTTGATTCACCTTTTTTCCAATAAAGGTTTATGTAAGTATCAAGTCAACAATAACCAATACAGGGTACAATATCAAAGTCACATCTGTATATAATAGTTTCATGTCACTACTGTATTATAATATCTATGGGCTTTTAAATCCATAACAATATATACTTCCTAAGGGTAGGATATGTATACACATTTATGATAAATGTTAGATATTAGCATGTAGAAAATGCTGATAATAAAGATATAGTCCAATGTATAGTAAACACACTGAAGCAAGATAATAACTGCATAATATTGAAAAGGTAATAACCAGTTTACCAACAATCATTAAACACTAAAGAACTAATTTATATTAATAACTGATTATACAACCACAAACCACTTTATGGGGCTCCTACACCTCCAAAGCTGCACCATACACAGTAGCAGAGAAATGATGGATTCCTTTGGAGAGAGATATTTTTCATCAAAACTATTTCATTTTGTCCACTGACAATCATAGAACCTTCTCAAAGGTGACTTCTCGCTAGCGGTGTAACCTCATGCAGGCAGAGTCCGGTAACACCTTTATACTAACATGATATCAACTCAAGGTTTTCAAATCGCTTTTTACTTGGTTATATGTAATCCTTACATTCCTTTGCTTTACATTAGTTTCAAAGCAGAAGCTGAAGACACAATGCATTGTCTGTTCAATGGAGCAGCATCTGCAAGTCAAGGAGATGGACACTAACCCATGGGCAGAGCAAATTCTGTTATGATTCATAATGATAACTACAATACTAAATACTATCAAGAATTTTTTTCATACTCAATCACCATTTCCCGAGTTAGCAAGGTAGTGCCAAGAACAGGCAAAAAGAGGATGTATCCACTCACATTCATTCTCTAGCTGTCACGATTAAAGCACCAGAAACACAGTTCCCTATCAACAACCAGGCCCCATAAAACTTTCCATGGTTTATGCTGGACACTTCATATGCCTTAGTTCAGTCCAATGAAGCACACTGACCCTGGTGCACCACATTATTCATTTGCTCTATCCTGTGCACACCTCTCACCCTCCTGCATGCTCAGGCCCTCATCACTTAAAAATCTTTTTCATTCTATCCTCCCATCTCCATTTTGGTCTCCCTGTTTACCTTGTTCCACCAACTTATATAAAAACAAATATGAACAAAATTAATTTTGAATACCTACCATCAACTTAATGTGCCAATACTGTGAAAAAAAAAACACTTTAATGTTGAAACTTAAAAAAAAATTTCCTTAAGCAGCACACAAATAAAACTGTTTTCTATTCTGTTGTACAGAATAAAGTGGCATGGCCATGAGCAAAAAACTGAAGACACAAGACATACCAAGAAGAATTTGAAGTAGACCCCTGCATGAAAATATCAAGCAGGATATCCTAAGATGAGAGCTTGCTTAGAAAGAGAGAAGACATCGAAAGAAGTTGTAGAAAGCAGAATATGAGAGCAGATATGTGTCAGAAGACTAACTGGGAGTTTGGTGACTGACAGAGATTAAGTTTAATTGTCATATGATAAGAAAGGTGAAAGTTTTACATTCTTTGGTACAGTATGAGGTGGGAAGCAATGCCTTGACACATGCATAAGTAATCACCAAAAAATCCTGAACAGTACTTAAAAAAGCTCTCATTTAATCTAAATTTCCAAAAGCATACACACAAAACCATAATGCAAGTGGAAGTTTACTGTCTTTTTAAGGCTATGCATATCATAGAATATTAAAAATACTTTCCTTAATACATAGAAGCTAATGGGTGGTTTTAAGACACTTCCTTTGCAAAGTTAAAGGAAATGAATACTTGCTTCATAAAACACTAATACAGGATATAGCTCATACAAAAACAGATCTCTGGCTAATTCTGTTATAGTTATAAAGATTCAAATGAGTGTAAACCTCCAATATTAAGAAATATTGGGGTCATTCCCTCCAGCTCTAACTGCTAACATGAATTACTAAGAGCTAATCAAATTTATGGATTCTGTCATCACTGTCATCATCATAGTTTCTCCAGCTAGCTGGGACAAAAGACATAAAAAGGGGGCAACAACAGTCACTTCTTTCTATGACACCCTAGCAATCATAAAGTGCTTACAATAATGATCCCCTTAACTATGAAGCACAAAATTTATAAAAAAAATGTGCCTCTTACATTAAAGGGCTAAACCATTCTATATCTGTAGGAAGTAAAAAGTAACTATTCCAGATCACACTGAAGTAAGAACTCACCAGAAAACAAATGTACACAGTGCTACTGTGAGAACAGTCAGCTGACACAAGTTAAGCAACCCGTGTCAAGCAACCCAGATGCATGAACACATTAGAGCACTTTTTTGTTACCAGAACACCAGCATTGTTTTATAATTACCTAGTTGTACTATAAGGGGAAGGAACTTTGTCAGACAACTTTTTAAACTCTTGTATGCTCTCCACAATGACAACTTCAAAATTCAGTATATTCCATTAATCCAATACTCATACTATAAGATTACTTCTGAACATCTTTTTTCACAAGTTTCCTGCTTATTTCATATCCTTGTATTTTGCAAAGAACTCTTCACTGTTTACATTATGAAGCAGGTTTAAAAACTTAAGGCTGTGATCCGGTCAACCCAAATTCTTATCTCTTCTATGGTGTACAACTTTAGGGCCTCTAGACTTTCCTTGTAACTCAGCACAAGTGATCCTGGTATCATCTTTGCTGCCCCCCTTTGGAGCACCTCTATTAGTTTTTGTATTTCTTTAAGTGCAATGAACAAGCTTAAGAAACTCTAATTTTAGCCTTATATAAGACATAATAATTCTGCTAAAAATTTTGAGTATTTAATTACTCTTTTACATGAATATAATTCTAATATTTGCCAGCAGACAGCTTGTCTCCCTCGCCCTTACTGTTCTCCTAAGGTAGTACTGTGGTTATCGGTTAGGGTTGATGTTGACTCCAACATCTTTCATATACAGTAAACAAGATTCCTACAGCCTATTTCCACCTAGATAACATTCTTTAACTGTATTGCATCCTTATTACTATACATTTACACAAGCTGAATTTTATCAACCATGCATCACATGAACTTTTGATTTTATTCAGATCCCTTTAAAGTTAACATTGTCCCACTTATAATTTATTTCCTTCATGAACTCAAGTATATCAGTGTCAGTGCAAGATATTCTTATTTAAATGGAAGTTCAGAATTTTCCAGCAATAATAATCAAAGATGAGTCAAGACAGCTTTTTTCCCAGTTAATATACTTAAAAGAAATCAAGATCACCAGATCACCATCTTAAAGTCCATGACAACCTTGTCAACTGTCTCAAATAAGTATTAAGCCATACCATCTAAATCCAAAGGATACTGCTTCCCTTATTTTATATTGAACAGACTTCTGAGATTATCTACAAATACTAGTGATACTTCAGGCCAAACAATGAGAACCATCGTCTTGCATCTCATCGTTCAGCACCTGTGCATCCTCAGGCCCTTCTGCTGCAAATGGTTGTCTCTCCTCTGGTCCTTGAGTTACTTTACTTTCTGAAGATATTATCTTATGCAGCTGACCACAGTTTCTCATGAGCAGCACATTCTGTGTAAATAAGAGTGCTTTGCTTTAAAGCTATCTAAACAAGAGAATAAACAATAAATAAATCATTCTACACCTATTTGTGTTCATGACAATACTATAATAGAAAAAATATAAATCTAACTAAAACTACAGGGTCAACTAATAGTGCACTCATCATATTTTCATGTTAACAGAAAAAAAATTCCCTTGTATTCACTGAGTCAATAATTACCCTTACACTTAAAATCTGAGTACCAAGAACTCTCAAAAAGTATTTAAACATTTCTCTTTAACATATCAATTTAAATCAACTCATATAATATACTTGAGAGAGGTGCTCTTTACACCTATAGATGAAAAGTGTCCAGTCCACGGTTGGGAGATCAACATAAAAGCCCTCAAGTTTTTATAATGTACTAAGGCAAATCAGTTATGATAAAATTCCTGGAGATAAAGAGTTAATGCAGTCTCCTGACATACTTTAAAATGAAAAAACTTGTAATTTTTGGCCATACTTATGCCATACAAAAATCAATGTTCAGTGGAAGAGTTTATGTAAACACTTTAGACAAAGGTAGCTTCAAAGACATGTGCTAACAGCTTTGGTTCAATAAAGGCACTTAAATAATCTAATTGTGTATCAATCCCAGGACAATCAGAGTGGATGATATTCCATCACCAATAGATTTTATCTTTCCTCACATGAACATTGAAACTGAAAATATCAGATATGATACAACACATGGAAAGAGTGAACTTGTAATGCTTCATATTGACTCAATTGTGCATTATGATGACAAAAAAGAGATAAGAGGACATCAGATCTTAAGAGAAAATACAATCACAGATATTGTGAGGCATCTCAAAATAGGGAAGCAGTAACCCATTTAACACTTTGGTAGCCCTGAAAGGGCCCAGTTATCATCCAAAAAGTCAACCTGGGGTGCACTGGACAATGTTGACTGGCCCATATATGTTTACAAATAATCTGTGTTTGACATTTTTGGATGTTCATCTTTTTTTTTTTTACACATTTGTTTGTAAATGATCATTCTATAATTACATATAACCACATCCATGAAGTGCTGAATTCAATGCCAACATAACCATTGCAAAGCAAGTCTTTAGAAAGCCATGATAAATTATTATAAACATTTCTAATTATCATGCTATATCTGATCATATATTACCCTTTCTTTTCATAATTGTCTATCATCTACCCCATTAGGGAGATAGTCCAAGGAACAAGAGGGAAAGTAATGTATGAAGGAAGGTAAAAGTTTGTTGTTACTGTATGTAATTACTATATATAAAGAGAAAACAAGAACAATAATTTTCTTGTAAAGTTTGATATTCAGTGATCATAGACTCTTCATGTAGCATTCTATATTCAGCAACTCACCAAAGTTTCCCAAATTAGTCTTAATAGCAAATAATTTAGTCATAAAAAAATGTTGGCACTATTTCAATCTTATTCTTTGTTTATTATTCAACAAAATATTTGTCTTAAGTATCTTCATCAAATGAACATAAAGAATTTACTTAGAATATTTTTCAAAAGGTTTTAGAAAAATGAGATCAAAATCAAGAAATGTTACTACATAACACTTGGTGGCTGAATCCATTTCCATCAAATATATACAATAATACCTTCTTACTCATATTCATCATTTGTTCCTTATTCATATGCTAGCTTTCTATTGGGAAAATCAAGAAGTTTGTCACTGGAATTTATAGTCTTTGATCCACGCCATCTATCATTTTTTCTTGATCATCACTTGCTTAATACCTCTAAATTACTTTTAAAATTATCATATATCAATGACAGTCATGTTTATAACATTGTTTTCACCTGCTTTCATGGGATTATTCCATGATCTAACCACAGTCTAGTTTTCATTTTCATTATTGATTGTCATAAATCACAAAGGATAATGAAATACTAAACATGCATGCTTTTTCCCACAAAACTGGATGTTACATGTAGTATCTTCCTAAAATACTGTGGCTGCTGATCTTCACACTTGAAAATGTTATTTAAAAATATGAAAACATTATCATGAAGCAAGCTTACAGGTGGAGAAATATGAAAAGATCATCAATAATTATATGCCTTGAACAGTTATTTCAGACTGAATAACTCTTCATAAGGGTTTAAACCCACTGTAAAGGATATCTAGTATGTTTCATCTACTATCCAGTTGGTTAACAAATGCACTACATCCTTGCAGTTTTCAAGCAGAATTCCAAGAACTTGTTTAAAGACCACTCTCCATGCCATTTAACCCTGTTCTTAGCCTGCCTGTTCCTTTTCTTCTATTCACTTATCTGAATACACTATATTACCTATCCTTCCAGTGCCTATTCTTTCCATAAACCCAAGGCATCTTAGTACTCAGTTCATCCAAAAAACCACTCCACCTTTAACCTATAGAAGACATCCTCATTTCCCATCCTTTCAGTTCTTTTCAACTCCACATTCAAATCTCCATAGATAGCACTATCATTCTGTTATGTCTGGCCAGTGCTTCAATCTTGCAAATAAAGGGAAATTCATCCCCACTTCCAAACCTATGTCTTTAGTTCTCATAACTTCATAAAACTCAGCAACTTTCCTAATTCTAATAACAATCTCAGCAATAAACCAATATGTATTAATTATCATAGGACGTATGAAGTATAAAGTATCTGCAAAAGAACAAAGCTAATTTTTTAGTACTAACCTGGAAAAGTACAAGTATGAGGTTCAAAACACCAGCAACAACAAGTGCAGAAGGCCATCCCCTACAGAAGGCTCCGACTGTACCAGGAAACAGAAGACTGATCTCCAGCACATAGCTTATAGTTTGCTGAAACATCAGAGATAAAAGAATCCAGTCATATATCAAATCAATAAGTTAAAAATAAAACTTAAAAAATTTATATAATGGTAAGTTTTGGCATTAATGCCAAATAATTAAAGAAACTTACTCATACATGGTCTTTTCCATCTCTGCAGGGTAGTAACCTTCCAAGTGAAAAGGGTTGGCTCTGACCAAACTCCTTTATGTTTCAAGTGTGACTGGCCCTTCAAACACCAAGCAAATAACACCCCATCATCTTATTCTAGCCAAATGAAGGACACACATTTCTTTGAGTTTAAAAGTTTGGAGTATTACCACACACACACTAGATATAGGTGGCACTTTAGCCAGTCAGCATTTGCAAGGTATAAGAGAGCACAACACAAGTACTGCTAGATAAAAAAGGAAGAGCAAATAAACTATGAAAAGTATATTGTTGACAAAGCAGGAGAACATCCAAAGCTTCTCTATGCATTCATCAATAGTCAACTGTCAGTTAAAATCCAGCTAAGCAAGCCGAGGAATTCAGAGGGAATACTGTACAGGGCGATGTAAGGGTATATGAGGTACTGAATTACAAGTTCAAAAGTGTTTTCTCATTGGAAGACACACACAATAGCTCCAGCACCAGTGAGATGGAATGGAGAGTTTTTAGAAAACACTGCATTATCTATATCTATCTACCTATCTATATCTCTGATGCCTGTTCCCAACTGGAACTCTAGCGCAGTGTCTGCAGAGGTTCCTAACTAATGTTCCTGTAGACTACTACTACCTAATGCTCCTACCTAATGTTCCTACCTACTTCTTCTACCTAATGCTCCTGGCTAAATGTTGCCATCAACTACTTCTATCTATTGCTCCAACCCTTTTGGCAAAAGGCAGGGCTATAGCATAGTGCTCACCACAGGAAAATTTAGAGTTACAAAAAATGAGCCGAGTGAGTTAAGTGTTGTCAAGTATTATAAATGGCAAGGAGAGATTGCACATTTGTGGACAGAATGCCAGTAGTCCACGTGTGGGTGAGGCAGAAAAAAAGAGAGCAATCTGGGTCAGAGGAGTGCTATTTGACAACCACTGAAGTGCTGGCTCACAACGCAGCCATCACTAACCCTCCCACTATCCAGGCGGATAGTACTGGTAATATAACTCCCTGGCCGTTGGGTGCATGGTCCTCATGAAATTTCACCACATACATGGAAGATGTGTGGTGAAACATGAGACAAACCTCTTAAAATACTGTTCAAGATATCACTGGATGAAGGCAAAGTGAAAATGCAGTGGAAAATGGCAACATACATATAAGAAAGGAGACTGGGGAAATGCATTGAACTACAGACCAGTCTCATTGGCAATCGTGGTATGTGGTTCTGAAAAAGGTAATAAGGAAGCAGATGGGTAAGTTTCTACAGAGGATATATTACCTATAAGAAATGAAGTATTGTTTAAGGGAAAGAAGGTCATTTGTAACAAAGCTCTTTGACTTGTACAAGAGAGTGCTCTCTATATTAGACAAAAAAGAAGGCTGGGTGGACTGCCAGAAACCATTTGACACCGTACTGCATGGGAGGCTGATCAAGAAGCTGGATCACTCAGTAGGAATACGGGGTACACTCCTTCAAAGAACAGTGATCATCTTTGTAAAAGGAAACAAATGTTGCATGTCAGGGGAGCCTTCTCAAAATGGGTTGAGGTTACCAGCATAAATTAAATGACTTTCCAGGAGGAATGGACTCCTACCTGAATATGTTTGCAGATGATGCAAAGGTCATGAGGGAAGTGAAAAGCATGGAGGATTGCATCAACTTACAAAAGGACACTGACAGACTCTAAAGCTGGTTTGGTACATGAAAAGTGAAGTTCAACTCAAGTAAATGTAAAGTAATAAGGATGGGTTACAGCAAAAGATGGCCTTGATACGATTATCATCTATTACATAATAAGATTCAGGACTCTGAAATATGTGGGAGTCAACATTTTTCCTAACCTGTTGCGAGAGTCCCACCTAAGGAGAACGCTTAAGGAGACTAACTGTCTGCTTAAAAATATTAGAATTCAATTTAAGTTCATGGATAAGGTATTATTCAGTAAGCTGTTCACATCACACATAAGTTTAAAACCAGAACATGCTTCTCAGATTTGGTCACTGCACCTAAAGAAGCACAAAGAGCTAACAGAGAATTTCCAGAGGAAAGCAACAAAGATGGTACCAGAATTAAGAGAAATGTGTTAAAGGGAAATGCTAGAAGCCTTAAATTTGCCCACTGAGGGGTGACCTGATCACAACCTTTAAGTTTTTAAAACAGACCGATGATGGAGACAGAGAACAGTTCTTCAAGAGATGTAGGGACAGAACAACCAGAAAGCATGACATGAAATTAATTAAGTTGTTAAGAAAGATGTGAAGAAGTGCTTTACAGTAAGAGTAGTGAATGAATAGAAAAAATAAATGAGTGAATGAAGACATGGTTAATGCTGACATTGTACAGAAATCAATGAAGTTTTATGATAGCAGAGAATGTTCAAGAGATGAGGCCCTATGAGTATATAACTTCATTTCTATGAAATACAAATAGTAATTACACACAAATAGGTACCCTCATGCTGCAGTTGAAGCAGCAGCACCAGGGAGCTCTGTTTTGAATGAAGATTCTTTAATGGATTAACCCACCATAGAAACCTATTTTGCATGTGACAGTAGGGACAAATAGTCATAGAAATCCCAGGAGTCTTTTAGAAGTAAATATTTATGGGTGTAGTAATATATCAACTGAAAAATTAAGGCAATGTCTGCTGGGAGACACTGTGACACCAAGTGAGTGACAGTTGCTGGACAGGACATCCAACATCTAAAATATCTCAAACAATCCATGGATCATTTATGAAAACAAGGTGGTCAACTGGCATTCAGTGATAATTCCAGCACATATAAAAACAATGAAGAAATCAGCATTAATAAAACAGAGTAAATTATGATCCCAATTTAGCAAATGCATTGACAAACAACTTTATCTCAATGTAAGGGTGATTTTTCTTTGTAATTATAGCCATAAAGCTCTACCTGTGCCATACAAGTTGCAAGCTCTGTACAAGCTATGTGAGTAATGTGCTGTAAATTAGAACACAGGAATTCAAATAAGGCTACAGTTGGCATGGCTTTGCAATCTAACTTCTAGACATCCTTCCTCAAACTAAAGTATCAAATCATCAAGGATGGAGAAAATAATCTAAGGGATATTTCAAAGATATGTAAAGAGGAAATCAAAGTTCTTGATTTGGGTGACTTTCCAAATAGAATGTGATTCTCGTTAAAAAGCATATGATTTAACTACATTAATTTGATAAAGTCAAAGAAATGAACAGCACTGCAAGGATCATGAAAAATGCTATAAAATATAAACAGACACTGAAAAACTTAATAACTCTGTGGAAGAACATGACTGTAAAACAAATATAAAAGTTTAATGACAGCTTGGCTGTGGAAAAATACTGGGTTTCCTGGGGCAAGCAGGTGAAAGTTCTGGAAAGCAGTGTGCCCATTTCTCATAGAGAAAATGAAAAAAAAATGCTAGAGAATGAGTAATATAAGAAAGTTTTGGGGTTAAGGGAAAGAGCAACAGAGCAGAGAAATGAAAAAATGAGCAGAGATATTGGGACAATTTATATATCTATTCATAAGTACCCCAAGACCCCTTTTAGAAAGGGTCCTGGCATTACTGCAGAACCCCTTCTCAGGGGCTCCTGCAGCTACAAGGTTGTGCTATACACTGTAGCAGGAACAGGATGGACTCCTTCGAAGCAAGAAGTTCTTTGATGTGACTGTACTCTCTTTGGTCAAATGACAAACATAAATCTAACTTTTCCATCATGGTATAACACCCAGCAGATGGAGTCTAGTAAAGCTCTAGGGACCATGAATCAGATTAAAAGATATCATGCTGAGTCAAGCCATAGAAAAAACTCTTTAATCAGCCAGAGACAGGACAATCAGGGAAGTGTGTGGAACTGTTGACAGATTGCTTTAAAGAGTGCACACTGTTCAAGATAAATGTGTACTGATTAACATGCAGATTCTTACCAAAGTAAAACATGAGGAAAAGAATGTAACAGAAATTCATGACATAAATGACAAAATGGCCTCTCCTCAACTGAGAGAGACAATGCAAAGCAAAGGTATCAGACATAAGATGGTGATGATCTTTGGGCTGGAAGAAGAATATTGCAGATTACACAGTGCTAGTGGTGGACTCGAAATGGGAAGCTGCAGAGGTTGGTGATTGAGTTTGGAGGAGCGTATGAAAGGGGAAAGTTGACAGCGAGTGTGGATGGAGGCTGGGTTATTGTGTTTGGCATGGTGGAGGGACATTAGCTGGGTTATGAGTGTGAATGAAAAAATTTTGGACGAGATGAGGTGTTTTGTATTCCTGAGAGTGGACGTGGCAGCAGGTGGAACCATGGAGATAACAGTGAGTCACTGGGTAGGGGAGGGGGCAGGGGTTCTGGGAGCACTGAGGAATGTGTGGATGGAGAGGTCACTGTTTGAGAGGGCAAAAGTGGGTATGTTTGAAGGCCAACAAAGTTGAATGTATGCAAGGCTTGTGCTACAGATGAGGATATGTGGAGAGGGGTGAATGTGTTAGAAGGGAAATGTTTGGAGACAATGTGTGGCATGAGGGGTTTCATAGAGTAAGTAATAAAACAGGAACAGAGAGGTGTGGTAATTGAAGGAGTGTGGGTGAGAGAGCTGATGGGGTAAACTGAAGTAGTTTGGACATACGGAGAGAATGAAAGAGGAGAGGCTGACAGGTAGGATATATGTGTCAGAGGTAGAGGGATCAAGGAGAAAGCAGACACCAAATAAGAGATGAAGGAATGGAGTGAAAAGGATTTTGGGTGATCAAGGCCTGAACATGCAGGAGGGTGAAAGGCATGCATGGGATGGAGTGAATCAGAGTGGTGTGGTTTGTCGGGGTTTGTGTGCTGTCAGTGGACTGAGCTTGGGCATGTGGGGTAGATGGGGGAGGCCATGGAGGGGTCTGTGAGGCTCGGTTGTAGATGGTAGGCTGTGGTATCGGTGCACTGTGCATGGCAGCTGGAGAGTAAATGCGAGTGAATACAGCCTTTTTTCATCTGTTCCTGGTAGCACCTTGCTAATAGGGAAATGTTAATAAAAGAAAGAAAGGGGTAAGTAAGGAAGAAAAATGTGTAAAAAAGGTGATCAATGCAATGGACATGAGATAGGTAAGTCTGTAGATAAAAGAATCAACAAGAATTAGAGGATACAAGCAAGAAATACAGGGACAACCACTGAGGCTTACAAGTGACAAAAAGATGTGTAGCTAGGAGGTGCTACAGCAGGCTAGGAATCTTGCCAAAAAAGGATAGCTTCAACTCTAACAAGAAATAAGTATATCGAGGCTCTTCTCTAAATTTTTTCAACAGTTAGTAATTTGAACATTTAAACCTACCTGCACAACTGGAATGGTCACCATGGTCCTGTTAACCAACTCTGTCACTACCAGTGGCATGGTACGGGAAAAAACTGCAACATCACCGACCAGCATTAAAATGGCACTCCATGCTCCACCCCATGGTCCATCAAAACAAATGCAGATCAGTACTATGGCCAGTAGGGATCCAACCTATTGAACAAAATAACACAAGAATAAGAATCAATCACAACTGGAAAGTAATATTCTTATATATGCATTTTTTTTCATACATATTCACCTTTTCCTGCATTAGCGAGGTAGCATTAAGAACAGAGGACTGAGCCTTAGAGGGAAAATCCTCACTTTGCCCCTTCTCTGTTCCTTTTTTGGAAAAGCAGAA
>JAYMFT010391360.1:0-19669 GCA_038088735.1 Panulirus argus
GTTTGTGAGAAACCAGTGAGGGATAAACATCAATAAATAATCAGAGTGTGTGAGAAACCAATGAATGATAAACCTCAACAATATATGCGAATGTGTGAGAAACCATTGAGATATAAAGTTCAACACAATATGCGAATATGTGAGGATCAATTCAATATGAAAGTTTGTGAGAAACCAGTGAGGTATAAACCTCAATACAATATCAGAGTATGTGAGAAAGCAATTAGTGATGAACGTGAACAAGATATGCGAATGTGTGAGAAACCATTGAGATATAAAGTTCAATACAATATGCGAGTATATGAGAAACCAGTGAGGGAAAAATATCAAAACTATGAAAGAGAATGAGAAAACAGTGAGGGATAAATTTAAATATAATATTAGAGTGTATGGAAAACTAGTGAGGGATAAATTTCAGTACAATAAAAGAGTGCATTGAAGGTTAAAACTTAATACAGTATGAAAGTGTGTTAAAAACCAGTGAAGGAAAAAAATCAATACAATATGATCGTGTGTCAGGAACCAGTGAACGATTACACTGAATGCAATATGTGTGTCAGGAACCAGTGAAGGATAAAACTCATGCAATAAGAGTGTGTGTAAGCAACTAGTGAACGATAACACTCAATTCATTATGAGTGTGTCATTAATGCAATGATTGTCAGTAACCATGAAACGATAAAACAATGCAATAAGATTGTGTCAGCAACCAGTGGATAAAACTCATGCAATAATGAGGGCGTGTCAGTAACCATGGAACGATAATTCTCAGTGCAATATGAGTGTGTCAGAAAGCCATTGTAGGATATAAATGTTGCAATTTGAGTGTGTCAGATTCCAGTGATTGATAAAAAATGCAATATGAGAGTATCAGGAGTGAAGGAAAAAACTCATGCAATTATGAGTGTCAGAAATCCAGTGAACGATAAAACTCAATGCATTGTGTCAAAAACCTGTGAGATGTAAACCTTAATACAATATCAGAGCATGAAAGAAACCACTGAGCGATGAACCTCAAAACAATATGACACCTAGTAAGAAAAAAGAAGAGGTAAACCTAAATTCAAAATGAAAGTGATTGAGAAATCAGCGAGGGATATACGTCAATACAATATTGGAGGGTGTTAGAAACGAGTCAGGGATAAACATTAAAACAATATGAAAGTTTGTGAGAAACCAGTGAGGGATAAACCTCAATATAATATCAGAGTATGTGAGAAACCAAAGATTGATAAACCTCAACAAGATATGCGAATGTGTGAGAAACCATTGAGATATAAAGCCCAATACAATATGCGAGTATGTGAGAAACCAGTGAGGGAAAAATTTCAAAACAATATGAAATAAAATGAGAAACCAGTGAGGGATAAATCTAAATATAATATTAGAGTGTATGGGAAACTAGTGAGGGATAAATCTCAATACAATGAAAGAGTGCATTAGAAACAATGAAGGCTCAAACTTAATACAGCATGAAAGTGTGTCAGAAACCAGTGAAGGATAAACTCAATGCAATATGATCGTGTGTAAGAAACCAGTGAACGACGACACAATGCAATGTAAGTGTGTCAGTGACCAGTATGAGTGTGTCAGAAGCCAGTGAACACTCAATGCAATATGAAGGATATCATAAAGCAGTAAAGGATAAAACTCATGCAATAAGAGTGTGTCAGAAACAATGAAACGATAAAACTCAATGCAATATGTGTCAGAAACCAGTGAAGGATAAAGCTTATGCAATATGAGGGTGTGTCAAAAATCATGGAACGATAAAACTCAGTGCATTATGAATGTGTCAGAAACCATTGTAGTATTTCACTCTTGCAATTTGAGTGTCAGAAACCAGTGATTGATAAAACTCAATGCAATACGAGTGTGTCAGCAAAAAGTGAAGGAAAAAACTCATGCAATATGTGTCAGAAACCAGTGAACGATAAAACAATGCATTATGAGTGTGTCAAAAACCTGTGAGGTGTAAACCTAATACAATTCAGACCAGGGGAGAAACCACTGAGCGATGAACCTGAAAACAATATGACACCTAGTGAGAAAAGAGAAAAGAGATAAGCCTAAATTCAAAATGAAACTTTGTGAGAAATTAGTGAGGGATAAACCTCAATACATAATCAGAGTGTGTGAGAAACCAATGAGTGATAAACCTCAACAAGATATGCGAATGTGTGAATAACCATTTAGATATAAAGCTCAATACAATATGCGATTATGTGAGAAACAAGAGAGGGAAAAATTTCAAAACTAGTGAGGGATGAATCTCAATACAATAAAAGAGTGCATGAGAAAACAATGAAGGTTAAAACTTAATACAGTATGAAATTGTGTCTGTAACCAGTGAAGGATGAAACAACGCAATTTGATCGTGTGTCAGAAACCAGTGAACGATGTCACAATGCAATATGAATGTGTCAGAAACCAGTGAATGCAATATGAGAGTGTGTCAGCAACCAGTGAAGGATAACACTGAATGCAATTTGAGTGTGTCAGAAACCAGTTAAGCATGAAACAGAATTTTTGAGTTTGTCAGAAACCTGTGAAAGATAACACTGAATGCAATATGTGTCTGAAACCAGTGGAATAAAAGTGTGTCAGAAACCATGGATCGATAAAAATCAATGCAATATGAGTGTCTCAGAAACCAGTGAATGATAAAACTCATGCAATATGTCAGAAATCAGAGAACGATAAAACAATGCATTATGAGTCTGTCAAAAACTTCTGAAGTGTAAACCTAAATACAATATCAGTGAATGTCAGATACCACTAAGTATGAAAGTGTGTCAGAAACAAGTGAACGATGACAGTGCAATATGAATGTGTCAGAAACTCAATGCAATTTGAGTGTGTGTCAGAAACCAGTTAAGGATAAAACTCAATAGAATTTTTGTTTGTCAGGAACCTGTGAAAGATAACACTGAATGCAATATGTGTGTGTCAGAAACAAGTGAATAAGTTAGTGTGTCAGTAACCAGCGAATGATAAAACTCATGCAATATGTCAGTAACCAGAGAACGATAAAACTCTGTCAAAAACCTCTGAAGTGTAAACCTAAATACAATATCAGAGCGATGAACCTCAAAACAATATGACACCTAGTGAGAAAACATAAAAGGGATAAAACTAAATTGAAAATAAAAGTGAAAAATTAGTGAGAGATGAACGTCAACACAATATAGGAGTGTGTTAGAAACCAGTCAGGGATAAAAATCAATACAATATGAGAGATTGTGATATTAGAGTTTATGGGAAACGTGAGGGATAAATTTCGATATAATAAACGAGTGCATGACAAAACATGGTTATAACTTAATGCAGTATGAAAGTGTGTCAGGAAGCAGTGAAGGATAAAACTCAATGCAATATGAGTGTCAGAAATCAGTGAACGATAACACTGAATACAATTTGAGTGTGTCAGAACCTAGTGATGGATAAAACTCAATAAGACAGTGTGTTAGAAACCATGGAACGACGAAATTCAATGTAATATTAGTGTGTCAGAAACCGGTGAAGCAATATGAGAGTGTTAGAAACCAGTGAAGGATAAAACTCTTGCAATATGAAAGTGTGTCAGTAACCAGTGAAGGGAAACACTCAATATATATGAGTGTATCATAAAGCAGTGATAGATAAAACTCATGCAATAAGGGAGTGTGTTAGAAACCATGGAACGATAAAACTCAATGTAATATGAGTGTGTCAGAAACCAGTGAAGGAAAAAACTCAAGCAATATGAGAGTGTGTCAGAAACAATGGAACGATAAAACTCAATGCAATAAGTGTCATAAAGCATTTAAGTATAAACCTCATGCAATAAGAGAGTGTGTCAGAAACCATGGAACGATAAAACTCAATGCAATATGTGTCAGGAACCAGTGAACGACAAAACTCATGCAATATGATGAATGTCAGAAACCAGAGAATGAGTGTTAAAAACCTGTGAGTTGTAAACCATATTACAATATCAGAGAATGTGAGATACCACTGAGCGATGAACCTGAAAACAACCTGACACCTAGTGAGAAGACAGAAAAGGGATAAATCTAAATTCAAAATGAAAGTGTGTGAGAAATCAGTGAGGGATAAACGTCAATACAATATAGGAGTGTGTTAGAAACCAGTCAGGGATGAACATTAATACGATATGAAAGTTTGTGAGAAACTAGTAAGGGATAAATCTCAATACATAATCAGTGTGAGAAACCAATGAATGATAAACCTCAACAGGATATGCGAATGTATGGGAAACCATTGAGACACAAAGCTCAGTAAAATATGCGAGTATATAAGGAACAAGTGAGGGAAAAATTTCAAAAACAATATGAGAGAATGAGAAACCAGAGAGGGTAAACATAAATATAATATTAGAGTGTATTGGAAACTATGCATGAGAATGCATGAGAAAACATTGAAGGTTAAAACATAATACAGTATGATAGTGTGTCAGAAACCAGTGAAGGATAAAACTCAATGCAATATGAGTGTGTCAGAAACCAGTGAACGATAAAAATCATGCAATAAGAGAGTGTGTCAGAAACCATGGAACGATAAAACTCAATGCAATATGAGTGTGTCAGAAACCAGTGAAGGATAAAACTCATGCAATATGAGGGTGTGTCAAACACCATGGAACGATTAAACTGAATGCAATATGACTGTAGGATAAAACACTTGCAATTTGAAAGTGTGTCAGGAACCAGTGATTGATAAAACTCAATGCAATATGTGTCAGGATCCAGTGAAGGGAAATACTCATGCAAAAACCAGAGAACAATAAAACTCAGTGCATTATAAGTGTGTCAAAAACCTGTGAGGTGTAAACCTCAATGCAATATCAGAGCATGTGAGATACCACTAAGCGATGAATCTCAAAGCAAAATGACATATAGTGAGAAAACAAAAGAGAGATAAATTTAAATTCAAAATTAAAGTGTGTGAGAAATCAATGAGGGATAAACGTCAATGTAATATAGGAGTGTGATAGAAACCAGTCAGGGATAAGCATCAATACAATATGAAAGTTTGTGACAAACCAGTGAGGGATTAACCTCATTACAATATGCGAGTCTGTGAGAAACCAAAGAGGGAAAAATTTCAAAACAATATGAAAGAGAATGAGAAACCAGTGAGAAATAAACCTAAATATGATATTGAAGGTTATAATTTAATACAGTATGAAAGTGTGTCAGAAACCAGTGAAGGATTGAACTCAATAAGAGTGTGTCAGAAACCAGTGAACGATAACACTGAATGCAATATGAGTGTGACAAAAACCAGTGAAGGATTAAACTCATGCAATAAGAGAGTGAGTCAGACCCATGGAACGATAAATCTTAATGCAATATGAGTGTCAAAAACCAGTGAAGGATGCAATAAGGATGTCAGTAATCAGTGAACGATAACACTGAATGCAATTTGAGTGTGTCAGAAACCAGTGATGGATAAATTTCAATACAATATGAGTGTGTCAGAAACCAGTGAACGATAACGTTGAATGCAATATGAGTGTGTCAGAAACCAGTGAACGATAAATCTCATGCAATAAAAGAGTGTGTCAGAAACCATGGAAGATTAAAACTCAAAGCAATTTGAGTGTGTCAGAAAATCTAGCAATATGAGAGTGTGTCAGGAAACAGTGAACGAAAACACTCAATGCAATAAGAGTGTGTCATAAAGCAGTGATGGATAAAACTCATGCAATAAGAGAGTGTGTTAGAAACCATGGAACGATAAAACTCAATATAATATGAGTGTGTCAGTTATCAGTGAAGGATAAAACTCATGCAATATGAGAGAGTGTCAGTAACCATGGGACGATAAAAGTCAATGCAATATGAAGGATAAAACTCATGAAATAAGAGAGTGTGTCAGCAACCATGGATCGATAAAACTCAATGCAATATGAGTGTGTCAGGAACCAGTGAACGAAAAAACTCATGCAATATGAGTGTCAAAAACCAGAGAACGATAAAACTCAATGGATTATGAGTGTGTTACAAACCTGTAAAGTGTAAACCTCATTTCAATATCAGTGCATGTGAGATACCACTGAGCTATATGAACCTCAAAACAATATGACACCTAGTGAGAAAACAGAAAAAAGGGATAAATCTAAATTCAAAATGAAAGTGTGTTAGAAAGCAGTCAGATATAAACATCAATATAATATGAAAGCTTGTGAGAAACCAGTGAGGGATAAACCTCAATACAATATCAGAGTGTATGAGAAAACAATGAGTGATAAACCTCAACAAGATATGCAAATGTGTGAGTATGTGAGAAACCAAAGAGGTAAAACTTTCAAAATAATATGAAAGAGAATGAGAAACCAGTGAGGGATAAACCTAAAAAGAGTGTATGGGAAACAAGTGAGGGATAAATCTCAATATAATAAAAGAGTGCATGAGAGAACATTGAAAGTTAAAACTTAATAAAATATGAAAGTGTGTCAGAAACCAGTGAAGGATAAAACTTATACAATATGATCGTGTGTCAGACACCAGTGAACGATAACACTGAATGCAATATGAGTGTGTCAGAAAACAGTGAAAGATAAATCTCATGCAATATGAGTGTGTCAGAAACCAGTGAAGGATTAAACTCATGCAATAAGAGAGTGAGTCAAACCCATGGAACGATAAATGTTAATGCAATATGTGTTAGGAACCAGTGAACGATAAAACTCCATGCAATATGAGTGTGTCAAAAAGCAGTGAAGGATAAAATTGAAGCAATAAGAGAGTGTGTCAGAAACGATGGATCGATAAGATTAAATGCAATATGAGTGTGTCAGAAACCAGAGATTGGTATACTCATTGCAATATGAGTGTTTCATGAAACAGTGAATGAAAAAACTCATGCAAAAAGAGTGTCAGAAACCATGGAACGACAAAAATCAATCCATTATGAGTTTGTCAGTGAGAAACCGCTGAGCGAGGAACCTCAAAACAGAAAAGGGATAAATCTAAATTAAAAATGAAAGTGTGAGAAATTAGTGAGGGATAAACGTCAATACAACATAGGAGTGTGTTAGAAACTAATCAGGGGTGAACATGAATACAATATGAAAGTTTGTGAGAAACCAGTGAGGGATAAACATCAATACAATATCAGAGTGTGTGAGAAACCAATGAATGATAAGCCTCAAGAAGATATGCGAATGTGTGAGATGTCATTGAGATATAAAGCTAAATATAATATGCGAGTACGTGAGAAACCAGTGAGGAAAAAATTTCAGAACAGTATAAAAGAGAATGAGAAACCAGTGAGGGATAAACCAAATATAATATTAGATTGTATGGGAAACTAGTGAGGGATAAATCTCAATACAGTAAATGAGTGCATGAGAAAACATTGAAGGTTAAAACTTAATACAGTATGAAAGTGTGTCAGAAACCAGTGAAGAATAAACCTCAATACAATATGATCGTGTGTAAGAAACCAGTGAACGATGACACTCAATGCAATATGAATGTTTCATAAACCAGTGACGGATAAAACTCAATGAAATATGAATGTGTCAGTAACCAGTGAACAATAACACTGAATGCAATATGAGTGTGTCAGAAACCATTGAACGATAACACTGAATGCAATATGAGTGTGTTAGAAACCAGTGAAGGATGGAAATCAATGCAATATGAGTTTCAGATATCAGTGAACGATAACACTGAATGCAATTTGAATGTCAGGAACCAATATAATATGAGTGTCAGTAACCAGTGAACGATAACATTGAATGCAATATGAGTGTGTCAGAAACCAGTGAAGGATAAAACTTATGCAATAAGAGAGTGTGTCAGAATCCATGGAACTATAAAACTCATATTTTGGTGAGGTTTATCCCTCAGTGTTTTTTTATATACTATTAAAATGCTCAGATGTTAATCCTTCACTGGTTTCTCACACAGTCTCTTATCGTATTGAGCTTTATCCCTCACCAGTTTCTCACAATCTTTCATATTATATTGATGTTTATTCCTGACTGGTTTCTAACACACTCCTATATTGTATTGATTTCTCACACACTTTCATATTGAATTAAGGTTTATCCGTTTACTATTTTCTCAGGTGTCATATGGTTTCTTACACGCTCTGATATTGTATTGAGGTTTAAATCTCAAAGGTTTTGACACACTCATATTGCATGATTTTTATCCTTTACTGGTTACTGACACACTCATAGTGCATTGAGTTTTATCGTTCATTGGCTCCTGACACACTCTCATATTGCATGAATTTTATCTTTCACTGGTTTCTGACACACTCATATTGCATTGAGTTTTATCGTTCATTGATTACTGACACACTCTCAAATTGCATGAGCTATATCCTTCACTGGTTTGTGACACACTCATATTGCATTGTGTTATCGTTCACTGGTTTGACACACTCTCATATTGCGTTGAGTTTTGTCCTTCACTGTTTTTTGACACAATCTCATATTGTATTGAAGCCTATCCCTCAGTCATTTCTGACTCATTTGCATAATGTATTGACGTTTATCCTTCACTGTTTTTCCACAAACTTTCGTATTGTATTGATGTTTATCCCTAAGTGATTTCTAACACTCTCCAATACTATATTAACGTTTATCCATTACTGGTTTCTCACACAAATTAAATTTAGGTTTATGCCAAACTGTTTTCTCACTAGATGTCATATTGTTTTAAGGTTTATCCCTCACTGCTGTCTCACACGCTCTAATATTGTATTAATGTTTACACAAAGGTTTTTGACACATTGCATTGAGTTTTATCGTTCACTGGTTTCTAACACAGTCTTATTTATATCCTTCACTAGTTTCTGACACACTCATTTTGCATTTTTTAATCGTTTTCTGGTTTCTTACACACTCATATTACATTGATTTATTTCGTTCTCTGGTTTCTGACACACTCATGTTGCACTGAGTGTCATTGTTCACTAGTTTCTAACGACCTCTCATACTGCATTGAGTTTTATCTTTCACTGGTTTTTGACACATATTTTATTGTGTCATCGTTCACTTGTTCCTGAAACACTCATACTGCATTGAGTTTTATGTTTCCCTTGTTTCTGACACACCTTCAATCATTTGTCATATACTCTTTTCTTGTATTGAGGTTTATCCTTAATTGGTTTCCCACACACTCTAATATTGTATTAAGTTTATCCCTCACTGGGTTCTCATTCTCTTTCATATTGTTTTGAATTTTTTCCCTCACTGGTTTCTCACATAATCGCATAGAGTATTGAGCTTTATATCTCAATGGGTCTCACACATTCGCATATCTTGTTGAGGTTTATCCCTCATTGGTTTTTCACACACTGATATTGTAATCATTTTAATCCGTCACTGGTTTCTGACATATTTTCATATTGTATTGACGTTTATCCCTCTTTGCTTTAACACACACTCTCATATTGTATTGAGGTTTTTCAACAGTGGTTACTCACACACTCTCATATAGTACTAAGATTTATCTCTCACTAGTTTCTCATACACTCTGATATGGTTGATTCTTCACTGTTTTTTGACACAATCTCATATTGTAATGAGGCTTATCCCTCACTGATTTCTCACATTCGCATAATGTATTGAGGTTTATCCCTCTGTATTTTCTTATATACTATCAAACTGCTCAGAGGTTTATCCCTCATTGGTTTCTCAGAGTCTCATATTGTATTGAGGTTTATCCCTCATTGGTTTCTCACAAACTTTCATATTGTATTGATGTTTATCCCTGACTGGTTTCTAACACACTCCTATACCGTATTGACGTTTGGCCCTTACTGATTTCTCCGTCAACTCTCTTCTCAGAAGGTGTCAAATTGTTTTGAGGTTTATAGCTCACTGGTTTCTTACACGCTTTGATATTGTATTGAGGTTTACACTTCACAGGTGTTTGACACACTCATACTGCATTGAGTTTTATCGTTCATTAGTTTCTGACACACTCATATTGCATGAATTTTGTCCTTCACTGGTTGCTGACACACTCATATTGCATTAAGTTTTATCGTTCATTGGTTTCTGACACACTTTCATATTGCATTTTTTATCCTTCACTGGTTTCTGACATACTCATATTGAATTGAGTGTTATCTTTCACTGGTTTCTGGCACATTCTCATATTGCGTTGAGTTTTATCCTTTATTGGTTTCTGACAGTAATATTGCATTGTCTCATCTTTCACTGGTTTCTGACACACTCATAATTTCATGATTTTTATCCTTAACTGGTTTCTGACACACTCATAGTGCATTGCGTTTTATCGTTCACTGGTTTTTTAAACACTCTCATATTGCATGAATTTTATCCTTCACACGCATATTGCTTTGTTATCGTTCACTGGTGCTGACACATTTTCATATTGCATTGAGTTTTATCCTTCACTGTTTCTGACACAATCTCATATTGTATTGCGACTTATCCCCGTCATTTCTCACACATTCGCATATTGTATTGAGGTTTATCCCTCACTGTTTTCTCACTAACTTTCATATTGTATTGATGTTTATACCTGACTGTTTTCTAACACACTCCCATATTGTACTGACGTTTATCCCTCATTCGTTCTACATACACTTTCATATTTAATTTAGGTTTATCACAAACTGTTTTCTCACTAGGTGTCATATTGTTTTCAAGTTTCTCCCTCACTGGTGTCACACACGCACTGATATTATATTGAGGTTTACACCTCAAAGGTTTTTGACACATATTGCATTGAGTTTTATCATTCACTGGTTTCTGACACACTCTCTTATTTATATCCTTCACTGGTATCTGACACAATCATATTGCATTTTTTATCGTTCTCTAGTTTTTGACACACTCATATTTCTGACACACCCTAATATTGCATTGAGTTATATTTTTCACTGGTTTCTGACACATTTTTAATTGTCATCGATCACCGCCTCCTGACACACTCGAATTGCATTGAGTTTTATCTCTCACTGGTTTATGACACACGGTGATGAGTATTAACCTTCAATGGTTTGTCATATACTCTCTTATTGTATTGAGGTTTATTCCTAAGTGGTTTCCCACAAACTCTAATATTGTATTTACGTTTATCCCTCACAGGGTTCTCATTCTCTTTCATATTGTTTTGAAATTTTTCCCTCACTGGTTTCTCACATAATCGCATATAGTATTGAGCTTTATATCTCAATGGTTTCTCACACATTCGCATATCTTGTTCAGGTTTATCCCTCGCTGGTTTTTGACATATTTTGATATTGTATTGACGTTTATCCCTCTCTGCTTTAACACACTCATATTGTAATGAGGTTTTTCCACAATGGTTTCTCACACACTCTCATATTGTACTGACATTTATTTCTCACTAGTTTCTCACAAACTCTAATATTGTTTAGAGGTTGACCCTTCACCGTTTTCTGACACAATCTCATATTGTATTGAAGCTTATCCCTCACTGATTTCTCACACATTCGCATAATGTATTGGGGTTTCTCACGCACTCATATTTTGGTGTTTTTTTTATATACTATTAAACTGCTCAGAGGTTTATCCCTCACTGGTTTCTCACAGAGTCTCATATTTTATTGAGCTTTATCCCACACTAGCTTCTCACAAACTTTCATATTGTATTGATGTTTATCCCTGTCTTGTTTCTAACACACTCCTATATTGTATTGATTTCTCACACACTTTCATATTGAATTTAGGCTTATCCTTTTACTGTTTTCTCAGGTGTCATATTGTTTTCAGGTTTTAACGCTCACTGGTTTCTTACACGCTCTGATAGTGTATTGAGGTTTAAACCTCAAAGGTTTTTGACACACTCATATTGCATTGAATTTTATTGTTCCTTGGTTTCTAATAAACTCATATTGCATGATTTTTATCCTTAACTGGTCACTGACACACTCATAGTGCATTGAGTTTTATCGTTCACTGGTTTCTGACACACTCTCATATTGCATGAGTTTTATCTTTCACTGGTTTCTGACACACTCATAATTGCATAAAGTTTTATTGTTTATTGGTTTCTGACTCACTCTCAAATTGCACTGGTTTGTGACACTCTCATATTGCGTTGTTTTATCCTTCACTGTTTTCTGACTCATTTACATAATGTATTGACGTTTATCCCTCACTGTTTTTTCACAAACTTTCATATAGTATTGATGTTTATCCCTGACTGGTTTCTAATACACTCCCATATTGTTTTGACGTTTATCCCTCACTGGTTTCTCACACACTTTCATATTAAATTTAGGGTTATCCCAAACTGTTTTCTTACTAGGTGTCATATTGTTTTGAGGTTTATCACTCACTGCTGTCTCACACGCTCTGATATTGTATTGAGGTTTACGCCTCAAAGGTTTTTGACACATTGTATTGAGTTTTATCGTTCACTGGCTTCTGACACACTCTCTTATTTATATCCTTCACTGGTTTCTGACACACTCATTTAGCATTTTTTTAATCGTTCTCTGGATCTTCACACACTCTCATATTGCGTCAATTTTATCCTTCACTGGTTTCTCACACACTCATATTACATTGACACATATTGCATTGAGTGTCATCGTTCACTAGTTTCTAACGACCTATCATATTGCATTGAGTTTTATCTTTCACTGGTTTCTGACACATATTTTATTGTGTCATCGTTCACTGGTTTCTGAAATACTCATATTGCATTGAGTCATCTTTCCCTTGTTTCTTTCCCTTTTATTGTATTGAGGTTTATCCCTAATTGGTTTCCCACACACCAATATTGTATTTAGGTTTATCCCTCACTTCGGTTCTCATTTTCTCTCATATTGTTTTGAAATTTTTCCCTCACTGGTTTCTCACATAATCGCATATAGAATTGAGCTTTATATCTCAATAGTTTCTCACACCGCATATCTTGTTGAGGTTTATCCCTGATTAGTTTTTCACACTGATATTGTATTCATTTTAATCCGTCACTAGTCTGACATATTTTCATATTGTATTGACGTTTATCCCTCTCTGCTTTAACACACACTCTCATATTGTATAGAGGTATTTCCACAATCGGCTCTCACACACTCTCATATCGTACTGAGATTTATCTCTAGTTTCTTATACACTCTAATATTGCTTGGAGGTTGATCCTTCACTGTTTTCTGGCACAATCTCATATTGTATTGATGCTTATCCCTCACTGATTTCCCACACTTACATTTTGTTGTTCATCGCTCAGTGTTTTTCATATACTATTCAACTGCTTTCTCACAGAGTCTCATATTGTATTCAGATTTAACCTTCACTAGTTTTTCACAAAAGTTTCATATTGTATTGATGTTTATTCCTGACTGCTTTCTACCACACTCCTATATTGTATTGACGTTTATCCGTCACTGATTTCTCACACACTTTCATATTGAATATAGGTCTATCCGTTTACTGTTTTCTCAGAAGGTATCATATTGTTTTGAGGTATATCGCTCACTGGTATCTTACACGCTCACACCTCACAGGGTTTGACACACTCATATTGCATTGTTTTATCGTTCCCTGGTTTCTGACATACTCTCTTATTTATATCCTTCACTGGTTTCTGACACACTCATATTACATTTTTGAATCGTTCTCTGGTTTCTGACACTCTTATATTGCACTGGTTTCTGACACAATTATATTACATTGTTATATCGTTCTCTGGTTTCTGAAACACTCACACTGCATTGAATGTCATCGTTCACTAGTTTCTAATGACCTCTCATATTGCATTGAGTTTTATCTTTCACTGGTTTCTGACACTCATATTTTATTGTGTCATCGTTCATTGATTCCTGAAACACTCATATTGCATTGAGTTTTATATTTCACTTGTTTCTGACACACGGTATTGAGTTTTAACCTTCAATGGTTTGTCATATACTCTTTTATTGTTTTGAGGTTTATCCCTAAAGTGGTTTCACATACACTCTCATATTGTGTTGAGGTTTATCCCTCACTGGGTTCTCATTCTCTTTCATATTGCTTTGAGATTTTTCCCTCACAAATTCGCATATTTTCTTGAGGTTTATCCCTCATTGGTTTTTCACACACTCTAATATTGTATTCATTTTTATCTGTCACTGGTTTCTGACATTTTCATATTTTTTGACGTTTATCACTCTCATATTGTATTGAGGTTTTTCCACAATGGTTTCTCACACACTCTCATATTGTACTGAGATTTATCTCTCACACACTCTAATATTGCTTAGAGGTTGGTCCTTCACTCTTTTCAGACACAATCTCATACTGTATTCAGGCTTATCCCTCACTAATTTCTCACACTTTCGCATAATGTATTGAGGTTTATAAACTGCTCAGAGGATTATCCCTCACTGGTTTCTCACAGAGTCTCATATTGTATTGATGTTTATCCCTGACTGGTTTCTAACACACTGCTATATTGTATTGACGTTTATCCCTCACTGATTTCTCAGACACTTTCATGTTGAAAGTTTTATCCGTTTACTGTTTTCTCAGGTGTCATATTGTTTTGAAGTTTATCGCTCACTGGTTTCATACACGCTCTGATATTGTATTGAGGTTTAAACCTCAGAGGGTTTGACACACTCATATTGCATGGAGTTTTATCATTCTCTGGTTTCTCACACACTCTCATATTGCATGAGTTTTATCCTTACCTGGTTTCTGACACACTCATAGTGCATAGAGTTTTATCGTTTATTGGTTTCTGACACACTCTCATATTGCATAAGTTTTATCCTTCACTGGTTTCTGAAACACTCATATTGCATTGTGTTTTCGTTCACTGGATTCTGACACACTCTCATATTGCATGAGTTTTATCCTTCACTAGTTCCTGACACGCTCATAATGCATTGAGTTTAATCGGTCATTGGTTTCTGACACACTCTCATACTGCATGAGTTTTATCCTTCACTCGTTACTGACATACTCATATTGCATTGAGTGTTATCGTTAACTGGTTTCTGGCACACTCTCATATTGCGTTGTTTTATCTATCACTGGTTTCTGACACATATTGTATTGTCTCGTTCACTGGTTACTGACACACTCTCATATTGCATGATTTTTATCCTTAACTGGTTTCTGATACACTCATAGTGCATTGAGTTTTATCGTTCACTGGTTCCTGACACTCTCATATCGCATGAGTTTTATCCTTCAATGGTTTCTGACACACTCATATTGCATTGAGTTATATCGTTCATTGGTGTTTAACACACTCTCATATTGCATGAGTTTTGTCCTTCACTGGTTTTTGACACACATATTGCATTGAGTGTTATTGGTTTCTGACACACTCATATTGCATGAGTTTTATTATTCACTGGTTTCTGACACACTTTCATATGGTATTGAGTTTTAAACTTCAATGATTTGTCATATACTCTTTTATTGTATTATATTTAGGCTCATCCCTAACTGGGTTCTTATTCTCTTTCATATTATTTTGAAATTTTTCCCTCACTGGTTTCTCACATAATCGCATATAATATTGAGCATTATATCTCAATGGCTTCTCACACATTCGCATATCTTGTTGAGGTTTATCCCTCATTGTTTTTTCATATACTCTGATATTGTATTAATGTTTATCACTCACTGGTTACTGACATATTTTCATATTGTATTAACGTTTATCCTTCTCTGCTTTAACACACGCTCTCATATTGTATTCAGGTTTTTCCACAATGGTTTCTCACACACACTCATATTGAACTGAGATTTATCTCTCACACACTCTAATATAGTTTAGAGGTTTTTCTGACACAATCTCATTGAAGCTTATCCCTCTCTAATTTCTCACACATTCACATAATGTATTGAGGATTATCCCCCCGAAGTTTCTCACACACTCATGTTTTTATATACTATAAAACTGCTCAGAGGTTTATCCCTCACTGGTTTCTCACAGTGTCATATTGTATTGAGGTTTATCCCTTACTGGTTTCTCACAAATTTTCATATTGTACTGATGTTTATGCCTGACTGGTTTCTAACACACCCATATATTGTATTGACGTTTATATCTCACTGATTTCTCACACACTTTCATACTGAATTTTGGTTAATCCGTTTACTGTTTTCTCAGAAGGTGTCATATTGTTTTAAGGTTTATCGCTCACTGTTTTCTTACACGCTCTGATATTGTAAAGAGGTTAACAACTCACAGGCTTTTGACACACTCATATTGCATTGAGTTTTATCATTCCCTGGTTTCTGAAACACTCTCATGTTGCATGAGTTTTATCCTTAACTGGTTTCTGACACACTCATAGTCCATTGACTTTTGTCGTTCACTGTTTACTGACACACTCTCATATTGCATGAGTTTTATCCTTCACTGGTTTCTGACACATATTGCATTGAGTTTTATCGTTCATTGGTTTCTGACACACTCTCATATTGCATGAGTTTTGTCCTTCACTGGTTTCTGACACATTCATATTGCATTGAGTGTTTTCGTTCACTGGTTTCTGGCACACTCTCATATTGCATGAGATTTGTCATATACTCTTTTATTGTATTGAGCTTTATCCCTTAGTGGTTTCCCACACACTGTAATATTGTATTTAGGTTCATCCCTAACTGGGTTTTTATTTTCTTTCATATAATTTTGAAATTTTTTCCTCACTGGTTTCTCACATAATCTGATATTGTATTAATGTTTATCCCTCACTGGTTTGTGACATATTTTGATATTGTATTGACATACATCCCTCTTTCTTTTAACACACACACCCTCATATTGTATTCAGGTTTTTCCACAATGGTTTCTCACACACTCTCATATTATACTGAGATTTAATTCTCACTAGTTTCTCATACACTCTAATATTGTTTAGAGGTTGATCCTTCACTGTTTTCTGACACAATCTCACACATTCGCGTAATGTGTTGAGGTTTTTACCCCCGGGGTTTCTCACACACCCATATTTTTTTTAGGTTAATCCCTCAGTGTTTTTTTATATACTATCAAACTGCTCAGAGGTTTATCCCACTCTGGTTTCTCAAAGTCTCATATTGTATTGAGGTTTATCCCTCACTGGTTTCTCACAAACTTTCATATTGTATTGATGTTTATCCTTGACAGATTTCTAACACACTCATATATTGTATTGACGTTTATCCCTCACTGATTTCTCACGCACTTTCATAATGAATTTAGGTTTATCCTTTTACTGTGTTCTCAGGTGTCATATTGTTTTCAAGTTTATAGTTCACTGGTTTCTTACACGCACTGATATATTATTGAGGGTTTCACCTCATAGGTGAGTGTGTACTCATATTGCATTGAGTTTTATCTTTCCCTGGTTCCTGACACACTCATATTGCATGAGTTTTATCCTTAACTGGTATCTGACACACACATAGTGCATTGTTTTATCGCACACTCTCATATTGCATTGAGTTTTATCGTTCATTGGTTCTTGACACACTCTCATATTGCATGAGTTTTATCCTTCACTCGTTACTGACATACTCATATTGCTTTGAGTTTTATCGTTAATTGGTTTCTGACATACTCATATTGCATTGTCTCATCATTCACTGGTTCCTGAGAAATTCTCATATTTCATGATTTTTATCCCTAACTGGTTTCTGACACACTCATAGTGCATTGAGTTTTATCGTTCACTGGTTTCTGACACACTCTCATATTGCATGAGTTTTATCCTTTACTGTTTCTGACACATTTTCATATTGCATTGAGTTTTATCCTTCACTGTTTACTGACACAATCTCATAATGTATTGATGTTTATACCTGACTGTTTTCTAACACAGTCCCATATTGTACTGACGTTTATCCCTCATTCGTTCCTCATACACTTTCATATTTAATTTAGGTTTATCACAAACTGTTTTCTCACTAGGTTTTTGACACATTGAGTTCTATCGTTCACTGGTTTTTGACACACTCTCTTATTTATACCCTATCTGACACAATCATATTACATTTTTTATCGTTCTCTGGTTTTTTGAGTTATATCGTTCACAGGTTTCTGACTCTAATATTGCATTATATTTTTCACTGGTTGTCATAGTTCACCGGTTCCTGACACACTCGAATTGCACTGAGTTTTATCTTTCACTGGTTTATTACACACGTTGATGAGTATTAACCTTCAATGGTTTGTCACATACTCTTTTATTGTATTGAGGTTTATTCCTAAGTGGTTTCC
The DNA here is from genome assembly GCA_038088735.1 of Panulirus argus. Taxonomy (NCBI): domain Eukaryota; kingdom Metazoa; phylum Arthropoda; class Malacostraca; order Decapoda; family Palinuridae; genus Panulirus; species Panulirus argus. The sequence goes on from JAYMFT010391360.1 coordinate 18,174, forward strand.
CACACACTCTAATATTGTATTTAGGTTTATCCCTCACTGGGTTCTCATTCTCTTTCATATTGTTTTGAAATTTTTCCCTCACTGGTTTCTCACATAATCGCATATAGTATTGAGCTTTATATCTCAATGGGTCTCACACATTCGCATATCTTGTTCAGGTTTATCCCTCATTGGTTTTTCACACACTGATATTGTATTCATTTTAATCCCTCACGTTTATCCCTCTCTGCTTTAACACACACTCATACTATATTGAGGTTTTTCCACAATCGTTTCTCACGTTGAGATTTATCCCTCCTGGGGTGTCTCACACACTCATATTTTGTTGTTCATCGCTGTGTTTTTTTATATACTATTCAACTGCTCAGAGGTTTATCCCTCACTGGTTTCTCGCAGAGTCTCATATTGTATTGAGATTTAACCCTCAGTAGTTTTTCACAAACTTTCATATTGTATTGACGTTTATCCCTCACTGATTTCTCACACACTTTCATATTGAATTTAGGTCTATCCGTTTACTGTTTTCTCAGAAGGTATCATATTGTTTTAAGGTTTATCGCTCACTGATTTCTTACACGCTCTGATATTTTATAGAGGTTTAAACCTCAGAGGGTTTGACACACTCATATTGCATTGAGTTTTATCGTTTCCTGGTTTCTGACACAATCTCTTACTTATATCCTTCACTGGTTTCTGACACACTCATATTGCATTTTTTAATCGTTCTCTGGTTTCTGACACACTTTGTTATTGCATGAGTTTTACCCTTCACTGGTTTCTGACACACTCATATTACATTGAGTTATATCGTTCTCTGGTTTCTGACACACTCATACTGCATTGAATGTTATCGTTCACTAGGTTCTAACGACCTCTCATATTGCATTGAAATTCATCTTTCACTGGTTTCTGACGCTCATATTTTATTGTTTCATCGTTCACTGGTTCCTGAAACACTCATATTGCATTGAGTTTTATCGTTCACTTGTTTCTGACACACGGTATTAAGTTTTAGCCTTCAATGGTTTGTTATGTACTCTTTATTGTAATGAGGTTTATCCCTAAGTGGTTTCCCTCACCGGGTTCTCATTCTTTTTCATATTGCTTTTAGATTTTTCCCTCACACATTTGCATATTTTGTTGAGGTTTATCCCTCATTGGTTTTTCACACACTCTGATATTGTATTTATTTTTATCCGTCACTGGTTTCTGACATATTTTCATATTGTATTGACGTTTATAACTCTCTGGTTTAACAAACACTCTCATATTGTATTCAGATTTTTCCACAATGGTTTCTCAAACACTCTCATATTGTACTGAGATTTATCTCTCACACACTGTAATATTGCTTAGAGGTTGATCCTTCACTGTTTTCACACACAATCTCATACTGTATTGAGGCTTATCCCTCACTAGTTTCTCACACATTCGCATAATGTATTGAGGTTTATCCCCCGGGGTGTCTCACACACATATTTTGTTGAGGTTTATCA
>JAYMFT010391371.1:0-19667 GCA_038088735.1 Panulirus argus
ATACACACATATACATATATATCTATCTATCTATCTATCTATCTATATATATATTCACTTGCTCTCACCTTTTCCCATTCTACACTCTCTCTCTCCTGATATTTCTTCACACAAGCCAAAACATGAACGCAGAATGAATCACAGAGGTCAAGAATCCAGGTTGTGGAAATGAGCTTTCTTGAGAGGAGCATGTGGTATTGCTAGAAAGAATAAGGAAAATGAGGGGATGCAGGAGTTTGAAATGGCAGGAACTGCAAAATGAATGAATCATAGAGTGGTAGGGTGGGTAAAACTTAATACTTTGAGGTGATTTGGGCTTGTGGAAAGAATGGAAGACTGGGTATTTACATGGAGAGTGTATGTAAGTATGATTAAAGGGGTTGGTGTGAAAGGAAGGCCACTGTGACATGGGGAAATAGAGTGGAAGAGTACTGGAGGGAGAGAAATGGTGGAAAAATGCATGGAATGATTTATGTGAGAGAGGCATGAATGACAGGGAAGTGGAGATTCTTTTGCCATGGCCACCCCCTTGATGGAAGTTCCTGGAGGGAACGGGCATCAGAAATGTAGATAGGTTGATAGATGTATAGTTAGATCAATTGTCAAGGCAGTAAACTAACAACAAATGTCAAATTATTGTTTGAGAAAATAAAGTATAAAATCAGTGCACTATACCAAACAGAAAGAGAGAGAGTGCAAAATGGAAGATACCAAGACACAGAAAGCAGGTAATGAATAAAAAAACATGGAAAAAGAAAAGTTTAGCAATGAATGAAGCAAAAATCAAACAGCTCAATCAGAAGAGAGAGATTTAAGATGCAAAGGTAATGAAATTTCATACAAGAGTACAAAATGAGTGAAAAGAGAGTTATGCAAAACATTGATGAAAGGAACCCAGAATTTACTTACAAGAACAATGCAAAAGACAGAAAATCAGAGATTGGACTCTAAAGTGGAGAGAAGTATGAAAATAACCTCAAGGAAATGTATTGGATGTTAACTGAACAATGCAAGTACAGTAGGCTTTGAGCTCAGATTGTAATAAGATATGAAAAGATGATCTGTTTAACAATCATGATGAAAATGGACCTGTAGATATTGAGATGTTGGTAAATGATGTAATGGGCTCTGAAAATTCAGATCTGAAACTAGATGGCATCCCAGCCATTGTTCTCAAGAAAAAAGAAAGCTATAGCAAATCAAATAATGTTAATGATGAGGCAACATTTGAACAAAAACAAAATTGCAGACATTCACAAAATGGCATATGTAACACTAGTACACAGAGGATCCAAGCTAATATTTAAGCATTATATGTGGACTATTTCCTTCATTGCACAAATAATAAAAGTGTTTGAAAGTGTAACAGAAGGATAAATAGTATAATATCTTGTTCAAGAACAGCTACATAATGAAGGCCAAAATGAATTTGTACAGTGCCAGGAAAAATTTAACAAGCACTGTTTTTAGTCAATTACAGTGACATATATGAAAGTATGATGCTAGGAAGGAGAATGGGTACAGTTTTCCTCAGTTTTGAATAGGCATTTGAACAAGTAAACCAGAGAATTTTAATGTAGAAATTAGCTACTCACGACATTAGGGTAAGATAGGAGGGTCGTGTAAAGAGTTTTCAATGAATATAAAATTCTAAGTAGCAGCAAATTGAACCACATCAAATGAAGATGTCTTATCTGGGATGCCACAGGGAATGGTGATTTTTTTCAGTGCTGTTTCCTGTGTTAGCAAGGTAGTGCCAGGAAACAGACAAAGAAAGACATATCCATTCACATATTTATATACATATATACACACACATACACATATATACACATACATACAGTACATATACAGACACATACATAAATACACATGCACATATTAATACTTGTTCTCCTTCATCCATTCCTTATGCCACCGCACTCCACAGGAAAAAGCTCAGATGCATGAAGGAATAGAAATAAGATAACATATACATCCTCTTCTCTTCCTCCTCACCTGATCGCCATCCCTTGTGTCAGTGAGGTAGCACCAGGAAACAGACAAAGAAAGGCCACATCCGCTCACATCACATATATGAACTGTCATGTGTAATGCATCGAAACCACAGCTCCTTATCCACATCCAAGCCCCATATACCTTTCCATGGTTTACCTTGGAAGTTTCACATAGCCTGGTTCAGTCAGTTGACTCTATTCACTCTATTCCATGCATGCCTTTCACCCTCCTGCATGTTCAGGCCCCGAGCACTCAAAATCTTTTTCACTCCATTCTTCCATATCCAGTTCGGTCTCCCGGTTCTCCTTGTTCCCTCCACTTCTGACACATATATCCTCTTTGTCAACCTTTCATTCTCTCCATATGTCCAACCCATTTCAACATACCCTCTTCTGCTCTCTCAACCACAAACCACACTTTTTATTTCTACACATCTTTCTTATCCTTTCATTGCTTACTTAATCAAACCACCTCACACCACATACTGTCCTCAAACATTTCATTTCCAACATATCCACCCTGCTCCGCGCAACCCTATCTATAGCCCATGCCTCGCAACCATATGATATTGTTGGAGCTACTGTTCCTTCAAACATACTCATTTTTGCCCTTCAAGACAATGTTCTGTCTTTCCACATGTTCATTGCTACCAGAACCTTTGCCTCTTTATAGTAATGATAATAGATACTGACTGAGAATTGAAAGAAAGCTGAGTTAGGAGTTTTGCTGATGATGCTAGATTAAGAAAAATTATTGTATCACAGTGTTGATCAAATGGAGATGCAAAATAGCCTAACCAAGAAGCGAGAATGACTATTCAGTGTACTACCACGAGAAATAAGAAACATGCATTGAACAGCTAGGGAAACATTTATAGAATACTTAACATGCTGAAATCAGTCCCAAATGAACCCAGAATAAATATTTATGTAATGCAGGTAGCAGCAGTAAGGAACAGTGTTATATTTAAGCATAATGTGTTAAAACTCCCTCATGGCAAAATCTTGATGCAGGTACTCTTTCCCTTGGTATGTCAGTCTTGACAAACACTCTTTTGAACTCATCTTTTCTTGTTGAGATTATTTACTTGTTTCAGCACCTTGTAAGTATGCGTCCCCATACCAAATGTTACCTAAGTGGCCTTTCCCTGACCTGGTTACCTTCCTCTGCATTGCTTCCCGTATCTGCATAGTAGTACATGTTTCTCTTATCTCTTGCAGTCTCACAGTTTTCTTCTTATCTCACTTTATCTGAAATATGAATTTCTATTGCCACACAACTGTCTTGGATGATATTTGCCCTTTTAACTCTTTCATCTGTTCTACTTTATGCCTCCTTAATTTTTCTGCCCCTGAACCTCATCCACAGCTTTCTTAGTGACTTTTTATTTCATTTTGCCATCTTTTTCTTGGTTTCTGAGCTTGTGATCTACTTAGTTATTTTGAGTACTTCTACTGAATGGTTGTCTTTCACTCAAAAATCTTGTCCCAGGTTTTGTTTATTATCATTTTCTACTTGTGAACACATGCACACATGCTGATTGATATCTCCAGGTTTTTCATTCAACTGTTATGCTTCTTCAGTGTTTTGCTTATTTTGGCCACCTTTCTCATTCTTTGGCATTTATTTATTTACTTTTTTTGTTTCATGCATAGGCCTCCAGAATTTTCAGTATCTCCTTTAGATCCACTTTTTTGCACTTTTTGTGGTAGAGTAGTGTTCTCTTGTCTTTTTTACCTTGTATTGCAGGTGGTACTGATGAGAAGCTTCTTTACCTTATCCATAATGTGGGAGCTATTAGTGATACATGAGAAATGTATCACTATACCTTGTCGGTATTTTCACTTTCTCTTAGGAACCCTTAGGAACCCCTCAAAATCAGTATCTCTCTTTCTTTGCAGTCTCATTCATCCTTTTCATCTCTGTCAACCCTCTTGTTATTTAATTTTCCTGAGATATATTAGTACAGGCTACCTGGGGAGGGGTTCACTTTGTAGAGTCCAGAACTTTTCTACCATGCATCCCATGCATGGTAGATGGCAAGGTGTTGAAGAGTCTTGGTCCCCAGATGTTTAAGGTGTTCTCTCTTTTTGTGCATTTCCCCCCTTTGGATTTCAGAGTTAGTATTGTGCAAAGTCTTCCGTGCCTTTTATTTTTAAATGTAAGTTGGAAACCATACCTTTAGGATTTTCCAGGTATAGATGCTGATATGCCTCTTCCTTCTGCATGCCAGGGAGTATAGCTTCAATGATTTCATCTGGTTTATGATAGCTTATGAAACTTATCTCTATTGAAAAGCATGTTGTTTTCGGTTGCCCAGTTAAAGATTTCATTTATGTCTATTTGTAGCCTTTTAGCATCTTATGTTAATGTGATTTTTGTACTTATTCTTGTATCATCTGTAAAGGATGCTATGGAACTGTGGCTCATGTTTGTATCAGTGTCAGGTATAAGAATGAGGAACAGGAGGGATGCAAATACAGTTTCATGGGGAACTGAGGAGTTTATTATAGAAGCACTGGATATGGCTTGGTTTACAATTATGGGTTGTGGTCTATTATTTAAGTAGTTGTATGTCCACCTTCCAGTTTTTCTAGTTATTCCCATCTTTAGCATTTTATGTGCTATGGTACCATGATCACATTTGTCGATGCTTTTACAAATTTGGGTAAATCATGTCAGTAATTTCTTTGTTTGCCAGAGCTTTAAAAATCCCGTCATAGTAGTTAAGCAACTGAGATAGGCAAGATCATCCCACCCTGAAACCATGTTTTCCTGGGTTATGACACTTGTTCAATTCAGTAAATTCAGTTGGCTGCCTTTTAGGACTCTTTCGAAGATTTTCATGATATGCAAGGTTAAATGCAGTTGATAGATTTTTTTGATTGCTTTGCTTCCACCTATTTAAAGTAGGGTGACACGGTCAGCTTCAGACTCTTGGGAATGATACCTGGACCTACACTTTTTCTGTGGAGGATACTTAATGCACATGCTATTTCTCCGAAAGTTGCTTAATGCACGTGCTAGAGGTGTTTTGCATTTCTTTTATGAAAACTGAGTTCCATGGGTCTGGGCCTGTGACTGAGAGCATGGTCATGCTTTCAATGGCCCTTTTGAAATCTTGTGTTGAGAAGGTGATCTCTGCTATGTGTATACCAGGAGGACTATTGTTTAGAAAGAAGTGTGTTTGGTCATTTATTTTTAATGTTGTTTTGGTTCTCTGAATACCAGTTCATATTGCCTTTTTAGAATTTCACTCATCCTTACTTGTCAGAGTGAGTCGAAGACAGTCCAGCTTATAAACTGTCTTAGGCTAACTTCCAAACTTGACCCCCTAGCCCAGTGCCGCAGTGTTGGTTCACTTTCCCTCTTCTATAGGTATTACTTTGGTTTTTGCTCCCAAGAGCTGGCTGCTTGTATTCCCCCACCACTAGATAGACCACGCAAGACTGGCAAGCTACTGCGTCAAATGATTATTGTGTGGCCATTGGCAACTCAAGAGTGGGCCGTTTTGATACCGGCTTCTTTTCCTGTGCGTTGAAGCTTTGAAACTCTCTACCCTCCCATGTCTTTCCCAGTAACTATGACCTTGCACTTTTCAAAAGACAAATCTTTCACTTTCTCAAAAATTCGTAAATACTTTCCCTTGTCTTTTCTTTTCCATTTCATAATTCTTTATATTTCATTTAAGGCCTGGCCTTGATGTGGTTGGAGCCTTCAACATAAAAAAAAAAAAAAAAAAAAAATCTCTTGGCATTCATCTGTAAATTTACCTTCTGCTTTGAGTGGACCAATGGAGTTTGTGGTTCTATGATTTGTGTTTTGCATTCAAATAAAAGTATTTTGGGTTATTTTGTTTATCATAATGTCTTTTTGTTCTTTTTCCTGAGTTTCATATGACAGTTTTAGCTTATAGTCTGTATCTGATAATTCACTATATATTTTTTTTTTTTCATTGCTAGGTGAGCTGTGGCATCATTAAAAGATCTTGTTTTTTTTTTTCCCTCATGTAAAGTGCTTGTCTTGCTTGTTCTGACATAGAGCTTTTAGTGCTTTCTTCTCACTGTTATATGTTTATTGCTTGTTTGGAGTATCAAAGTGGTCGTTTCATTCATTCTTCCTGTGTTTTGGCACTCAGCAAAGTTTCCCAATGTGTTGCAGACATGTCATCAGTCACACCCTCCTAGTTTATCTGTTTATTGTTAAAACTGAAATGACTGAAATCACCTTCGCTGTTTCATGTGCTCTGATTAGGCAGGTTAGCATCCAAGCTTTTTTTTTTCTGTCAGGTTGTGATCAGAGTGTAGGGTGTTTGAGATGATAATATCACATATTAGGTCCACATTGTTTTTGAAGAGTAAGTCTAGGATTGTTATTTGCTCTGGTTGGTCTTGGTATTTGATGGCTTAGAGAGTACTTTAAATTGTCTGAATAACTCGTTTTTTATGCAGCTGTTCATCTGAGATGCTTTCAGTGCTGTTATTTTCTGCTACAGTGTTATTTTCTGCCTGTTTCTTTTTAATGTGTAGTAAGTTGAAGTCTAGCCACACAATTATATTTGGAGCTGAGTTTTTTAGGAAGCCAAGACCTGAATCTATGTTTCTTATTTCTTCTGTGTGTTTATGAGGCATTTCATAAAGTGGTCTATAGGTTAATGCAATGACCGGGTTTGGATTTTCAGTCTTGACAATGAGAGCTTCTGCTACATCATTTAAGGAGTTCAAGATTTTTGTTGCTATAAATGTATTTAGTATATACAGTGCAACTTCTCCACATGATCTTTTACTCCTGTTGCATCTTTACAGGTTTTAATGTGGGATTCGCTGCTCACTATTCATATGGTCTTTTGTGTGTTTCAGTGAAGGCCACAAATACTTCACTTGACTCATTTAGCAAGCCATTTATAAATGGTGCAGTTAATCCTTAAGAAAGGAGACTATTCTAACTTTTTCACCTATCTCCTCATTGCTCTCACTTCTCTTGTCTCCAAAGTTTATGAAATTCTCCCTAATGAACACTTTCCTAGAGATTTAGAATCCCATTTTTTCTTTCAGATCATCAGTATGGCTTTCGTGGTGCAAAGTTTATGGTTGATCCTATGTGACTCATGTCTCTCCGGGATTTTGGTGAATTTTCTGTTGTGGCCTTCATCATCTTCAAAGCTTTTGAGAAGGTTTAGCATAAGTCTTTGATTTTTATATTTCCTTCCTTTGGCTTCTCTGCTTCTCTCCCTTCTCTGAAGCGTAGCATCCTCTTTGATTGGTCCATTGCAGTCACAGATGGAGCAATTCTTCCTTTTTAATGTATCAACAGCAGTATTTCCTGGGTCATGTTCTGCTATATATCCTCTTGCTTCTCTTCATTAGTGATCTTTATTAATGTTTAACCCTGTTTACCCTTGTGCCAAGGATTCCATTCTTACAGTATTTCACTTCCCCTATCCTCTCTTTTTTTTTAATTTGCTGAACTTAATCTTTTCTTGATTTAGACCTATGCAGCATCTCAGAATGGGGAAGCATAAACCTGGTTCATTTCTCTTGGGCAAAACTCAATTGTCTTTTATTTTCCCTAAATCTCATCCAATTTCCGTTTTCAAAATGCTACATTCAAACCCAAGCGTAACATTAAATCATTAGACAAAACCGTATCCTATTCTCTGTCGTATAATCCCCTCATAATGAACGTTATAAAATATGCCCCCCCCAAAGGCTGAGAGTGTTGTATAGGTGACATAACTACTTCTTGAGTGAGCAGCTGTTCCATATTTACTGAGTTTTATTTGGCCCATATTGTTCGCATGCCTAAGATGGCTCATCATACTCCTGCTTAACTTGAGTGGAATCAGAAGCCTTATTATTTCTTTTGCTATCACCTCTCTTCTGCAGTCCTTTTTCATCCACTGTGGTGTTGCAGCCCACTCCTTGTTCTGTAGGTATAATTTTGGCCACTGCTCTCTAGTGCTGTCTGCATGTGTTGCTGCCATAAAAGGCATGGTCCCATGGCTTGTACTTAGCTATTTCTCCTCACAGATCTTTTGTGGAGACAAATGAAGATTGGCTATTATGATACTTTCTTTCCTCAAGCATTGAAGCTCTGAAATTCTCTTCTTTCTCTCATGTTTCACTCTTTCTATAACCTTTCCACCTGTAAGAGTCAGGTCTCCAAACACCAAAGGAGTTATAATTGATTCCATTCCCTTTCTTGCATACTATTTCTCTTTCTTCTGAGATCACTATAATTAGGGCATTTCTGTCTGTGCTATGTTGGTTATAATAAAAGAAGATGCATTAAATGACTTGTTTTATATGTTTATGATGATTAGAACATAAGTAATATTAGATGGAGGTTTGATAAACTGAGTAATCAAGTTAATAGAGATTGTATTTAGTACTTCATCTATCTCAGATAAAGTTTTATTCTTAAGCAAATGTTACCATCATAGTGACCTTAAGCTTAGTTGCAGCAAGCAGTCTTATTCTATACTATCATTTATTTTGATATTTTCAATGAGTATTGATAACATTACTATCATCCAGGTTTTGCACCACAGTTCAAGATTTGACATAACTATTCAGCTTGAATTTGAATAGAATTTAAATACAGCTAGTGCAATAGGATTTATGTACACATTAACGTATTAGTGTATGAGCTTTATTATTTTATGAGTGTTTCCTTTAATGTAGAGCTTCTTTTTCTTCAGTGCTCACAAGCGTTTTAAGAACTTGGCCTTGGAGAAAGTGGGACATAACCGCAATGCCAAATTGCCGATGGACAAATTGTTGACACTTCCAGAACTGCGGGCAAACCCATTTGGTGAACGCATGTGTCTCATTTTTTCATCAACAAAGGTACGTATTACCCATCATTAGTATGAAACTGTGTACTGAAATTTTTTTTTATTTTTCACTTTTAACAACTAGCTGGGTTAATTGGCACTGCATAGGAAAAAATAGCTTTTATGAAAAGAAATTTGTCAACATGGCATTTGTTGGCTTTCAAATGGCCTTAAAGGCTGACTGGTGAAAAATTGAAATGTGTGGTCACTGTGAGTCGAATGAGTACCTTGAACCTGTAGTTAGTTTGAAATGAATGTGGCATGCACTGGCACCCTTGGATCCTGCATTTGATCTTGAGGTAATTTCATTGTGGTGTGAGGCTCCTAGGTCATCTGTTTTGAGGGAGTGTAGTGAACTATGTGTAGTCAATAAGGCTGGCATGGGATTTGTGGTCTCAGTTGGCCTTTAAGATCAATGTGTGGTAGATGTGAACCTCACCCAGATTCTGAATTACCTATACTCAAAATTTAGGGCCATTAGGTGCTACATGAAGCTATAGTAACTCTAAACCTTAAAAGGTGGCCTTTAAGGCCAGGACTGGTACCTTTGGATCTGCATTTGATCCAGAGGTACCTCCATAAAATTTGAGACTGCTTAAGCGAGTGCAATGAACTAAGCATAAGCAGTAAGGTTGGGGTAGCCTTTGGTGGCGCAAAAATGGTTTTCATAGCCAACATGCAATATGTTGAAACCTTTGTCTGCTTTAAACTACAGGTTGAACCTCTGTAATCTGGCAACCTTGTGACCTGGCTATTGCCAGAGCACAGAAAATGCCATAAAACAGAAATTGACCCATAAGGGAACCCCTTATGTAAACATATGCCCGACCCCTAGTCTTGCCAGCTCATTCCACATACATATTGTTGTGTTATCAAAGGTAGAACAAAGCTTAAAACAAAATGATAGAACCATTAATGCTTCCAAACAAGGTTTTTATTGTTACATCACATTACATCAGGGTCAGCAGGGTCTTCATGGTCAGCAGATACTTGCACATCATGGGCAGAGGAGGTGCAGGGAAGTAGATTTTCTACACTGGAATGAGCCTTGGCAGTGTTGTTAATGACCTTCTTCAACCACTATTCCACTGTAGCTTGCTTCTGGTACTTTGGTTTTTCCTTAATGAATTTTCTTTGAATCAAATCAACAGACATAATTTCTTGTTCTGTTATAGAGTCCCTTTGCTCCAGTCCTGCAGTTAAATTTCTCGTCATCTGGATACATTTATCTATAGAAATTCTTTCTTCCACTTTCTTGTTTTCCTGTGCATTTTCTTCATGATCTTGTTTTTCCTCACACTGCTGAACCATCTCCACAATTTCTTGATCAGTTGGTTGATAAACAACAGGTTTATCATTATCAGTGTTCATCCATTCATCTAGGTTTTCCTCTGTAATCTCTTTGGTTATTGCAAGATACTTTGGATTAGTCATACTCCTAGCATATTCAACCAATTCTTGGATCAATATCTTTTCACTAGAAACTCTAAATCCAGAGAAGTCTTGTTCATTCCTTTCTTCGTCCAGAAACATTAAGCATGGCCAAAGTTTGTGACAGCCACCTTGCAGTGTACTTTTCTCAACTTTATTTAAGTTAAATTCCTTCATGAATCTTTGGGAAGCTTCCCACTATTCTGTGTGACAAGGAAATGGTGCATGTACTCCAATCTGTATTTAGACTTTGGTGAATGTATTATGCCCTGGTCACAGGGCTGAATCAGAGAGGTGCAGTTAGGAGGGAGGTATAGACCAAAAGCATTGTCTTTTATAAAAAGTTCTGCTTTGGGGTGTGCTGAACAGTTTTCTAAAACCAAAAATATTTTACATTTTGGATCAAGGCAAACAGAGTTAAGTCACGTCCACACTATCATGCAGTTCCCGGCAGGATGTTCCCTCACAGGACAAATTCTGTCAGCCATGCCTGTGTTGTTGGTTGGTTGTTTGGGCTTTAGGCCCATCAACTGCCAAGGTCATTAAGGCCATCAATGTCAAGCTACATCCACCAACTGAAAATTTCTTATCGCCCTTTTCAGTTGTTAAAGATAATTCCAGGAACACACACACTCTCACCATGAATGTGGTCCATGCTGTCTTGTTGTCCACACTGTTAAGATGGTTGGGCAGTCAAGTTGTGCGGTAGCCAGAGGGTGGTTGGCAGGACACGAGTGTGTTATCACCATCTGCAGCAAAGTTGAAAGGAAAAAAATTGTGCTGTGTAGCATATTGATTGCTGCATTTGTAAAAAAGAAAAAGATAAAAGAACTGCGGGAAAACTATATGGTGTAAAGAGTGGTAACTTTTTGTGGGTGGCAGCACTGTTGCTCCAGACCTGGCGTCAAACCATCGGGTAATGGCTACTGATTTCGTTCATCAATGGGCAAGGGTAGTCTGCTGATTTGCATGAAGTTATATTCAAACCATTCAAGAAAAAGTTTAGTTGTCATCCACTCTTTTTTAGTACCACGGGAGATAAATGGAAGAATTTTCACTCCTTTAAAGGCCCTCGGGTGAACACTCTTACCAGTTACCATCAGCTTGGTTTTATATGTTCCTGCAGCATTGCTGCAGCCAAGAATTGTTACCTTATCATTGGAATCCTTACCCCCAGATGGAGACTCTTCAATATCTTAAGGAAGAATTTTTTATGGCATACGATGCCAGTACAGGGCAGATTTGTCAGCATTATACACTTGTTCTGGAACTAAGTTTTCTGCTGTCACTAACTGTGCAAATTCATCTACAAACTTTGTCGCAGCTTCTGTGTCAGCACTACACTTCGCACCGCACACACACTATGTTACTGAATTTCCACATCTCCACTTGTGTAACCATCCTTGTGAATATTCACAGTCATAGTCAACTTTAGTTTTTTATGAAAAACTTGGGCCTGCTTGCTAAGTATCTCCCCAGAAATGCTTACAACTTCATTACATTGGAGCTTATACCACTTTATTATAAAGTGCACTGTCTAATTCAGTACCCCTGACACCTTTCAAAGTTTTCCGAAACTTTAAACTTTTCTGGCTTTCATTTTCAGGAAAAAAATAGAAAATCTGCTCCTTTTGTTTCTTTGTCATATACAGTTGACGATCCAATCTCATAGTACTAACACAAAGTCTTTACAGAAGTTCCTTTATCTAATTTTCTCAGTAACTTCATCTTTTCAGACATAGATAATGATTTATGCTTATGCTTATTAGCACTAGCACCATCTTCTGCATCTCTTGGTCTCTTAGATGACATCCTGAAGGGTTAAAATACAGCTGAATATAAGAAATTAACAAGACATGTTAATTAGCTCAGCTGCAGTATAAAAAGATTTTGGCACCTTGGTGCTGCTAACTTGCTAACAGTGCCACCCTGGTGGCAGATCCACAAACTCATTTCGGCAGATTCAAAATGTGCCAGACCATGGGAGTTCCCAGACTACAGAGCATCGGATTAGAGAGGTACAACCTGTATACCTTACCTGCCTGGTCTTCCAACATCTCAAAAGCAAATGTCATAAAGATGCAAGCTGCACAAAACAATGCACTCAGTAAAATTACTGGATGTCTAGACACCACAAATACTCATCACCTACAGAATACAACAAAGATTATTACATGTATGACATTTCTATGCAACAGCACCAAACCCTTCCCACCCAAACCACTCTGATTTCACCACCAACCCCAAGCAGAAGTAAAACAAGGCTTTTCCCAAGTAGAAATAAAAAGCTTACTGCTGCTTCACTTCATCAACCTCTGTTCACAGATCCCCCCACCCCCAAACAAATGTAACACTAGCAAAACACACGCACACTGAAATAAAATCAAACACTAAACAACTATCTCCCCAACTCAAACTCCAGCCCAATGGACATACACCATCAGAACCCATACTCCCTAGACAAACATGACTCACAATGTCTAGTCTATGCTCTGGACATCAGCCATCACTACAACACTACAAACAATGTTTCAACATATCCCAGGACCTTTCATGCTCAAATTGCCACTGCCATAGCAAAGACACTAAGCACTTCCTACTTACAACCCTGCACTCTCTGCACATAGATGCCTACACATCACTAAACTTTATGATATGTGTCCCAAATTGTGGACAGGCAATCTTTCTGAGCACTGTAGGAACCTTATAAAGACAGAAGGGACTGACAGGGTAGGAAGTAATTAGAAGGTATATATATATATATATATGTTTTTTTTTCATACATATTCACCTTTTTCCGCTCAAAATCCCTTGCACTCCATCCTTCTACCTCCAATTTGGTCTCCTGCTTCTCCTTGTTCCCTCCACCTCTGAAACATATATCTTCTTTTTCAACCTTTCCTCACTCATTCGTCCCATACGTATATGTGCATATATGTGTAAGAGAGTGGATGGATCTTTCTTCATCTGTTTCCTGGCATTACCTTGCTAATGTGGGAAACCAATCAAGTATAATGAATGATGAATGAATGCATAAGTATACATTATGGTAGTAGGGTTAATGGTAGGCAGGTATTTTTTGATTATGTATGAATTGATAGGCATACTAAAAAGAGACTTTTGGATGTAAATATGCTGAAAGAGACACCTGGTGGGATGTGTAAGCAGTTTGTAGAGGATTTAGGAAAATACTGATTATTAAAATTTAATGAAATTAAGAAAGTCCTAAAGCTGTGCAGTGGCAGGCTTGTTCTTATCCAAGTAGAGAGATGGGTCACCTACATGTCCATTCAACCTTTTTGGTAAACTGTTATTTGTTCCTCGGGTCATTTATTCCATGCTCCTCAGTTGAAGTGAGATTTAGTTTTTTATATAATCCTTTGTTCACTTTGACTATCCTTTACAGTGGCTTGAAATACAGGGGTCCACGAATTTATTTTTCCTTTGTGTTTAATCATGTCATTGCTTTGCTTGCTTTGTCTTTAAAGGAAAAGACGAGTATGTTTGATGATATAGTAGTCTTGTCAGTGCTGTATGGATTTAAGGTGTGCGATATAAACAGAAATGTAAAGAAGAGGTTGAAGGTGCTAGAAATAGTGCTTGAGAATAATATGTGGTGTGAGGGGGGGGTTGATCAACTAAGAAGTGATAGGGTTAGAGAGAAGTGTGGTAATAAGGGGAGTATGTATGAGAGAGCTCAAGAACGGTGTCAAAATAGTTTGAACATATAGATAGGATGAGAGAGGAAAGGATAACTGAGAGGGTGTACACGTTAGAAGTGAAGGGATTAAGGAAAAGGCAGAGATCAAGGAAGAGATAAGGATGGAATAAAAGATGTTTTGAAGGTTCAGGATGTGATCATGCTGGAGGGTGTGACGCATGGAACGGATAGTGTGAATTGGAGCGATGTGGTATACAGGGAATGACTTGCTCTCAGTGGGCTGAACCACAACATGTGAAGGGGTGGGGGGAAACCATATAAATGTCTGGGGCCAGGTTGTGGGTATGGGACTCTGGTTTTTGGTGCATTATAGGTGGCAGCTTGAGCATATCTTTCTGATGCTACCTTGCCATTGCAAGAAATAATGAACAGATATAAAAGGAAGAAAAAGAATATATATATAGATGTAGATATGAATATGTGAAATGATCAAGGGAGACCATGGAAAGGTGTGTGAGGTCTGGTTGTGAATAGAGGACTCAGGTTTCAGTGCTTTATGCGTTTCAGCTAGAGAGTGGATGTGAGTGAGTGATGCCATTCTTCATCCATTCCTGGTGCTACCTTGCTAACACAGAAAACGCTAAGCTGGAAAAGTTAATCAGAAAGAAAACGGATGACTTTCTGCAAAGGAGAGTTAACCTAAGTGAGAGGCAACATGGTTTTAGGGGAAGAGAGTAAGCTCTGTCTTAGACAAAGGGAAGGCTTGGTAGATTGTTTATATCTTGACAGCCAGAAAGCATTTACCTTGGTATTTCACAGGAGGGTGATTAAGAAGCTGGAATATTTGGCAAGAATGAGGGGGAGACTCCTCTGATGGATAAAAGATTGTCTTAGTGCAAGGGAAGGAGCATTAGATAGAAGTAGTCAGTGTGAACATTGGGTTGGAGCCTCAGAAAACATTGCACTAGAGTTGCTATCTGCCAGTGGCCTGTTAAGGGTGAGGCACTAAAGGCTAAGAAGCAGCACGGGAGTTCACTAGTTATGGAGACTGTTGCTGTGGCCACCCCTTTGAGGGAGTTCCAACTATCCGAATTGGTGGAGGTCACCACTGGAGTACCCTAGGGTTCTGTTTTGGAACCATTGCTTATCTTGATGTATGTGAATGACTTGCCTAAAGGTATGCTTTTCTTGATGTATGTGAATGATGTGACTGAAGGTATGGAGTCTATCTATCTAGATAGATAGATAGGTTTGAATGGACTCCTATCTGTATATGTTTGCAATTAATGCAGAAAGTCTTAAGGGAAGTGAAAAACAAGGAGGATTACATTGTCTTACAAGGGGTCCTATACTAATCCCAAAGTTGGTCTAGTACATGGCTGATAAAATTCAACCCAAGCAAATGTAAAGTAATGAGAATGGGTCAGAGCAAAAGAAGGCTTCAATATGATTATTATCTGACAGGCAATAAGCTTCAAGATTTTGTGTGTGGGAAGGACTAGGGAATCAGCATTGTCCCTAACCTATCATCAGAGTCCCACATTAGTCAAATAGGAAAGGAGACAAATTGTCCTCTGGCAAATATCAGGATAGCTTTCAAGTATGTAGATAAAGAAGTATTTAGCAAATTGCACATATCATACATAAGACAAAAACTAATGTATCCATCTCAAGTTTGATCACCTCACTTAAGGGAGCACAGAGTTATTAGAGAAATGACCAGCAGAGGGGAACAAAGTTGGTACTAAAATTAAGACCTAAGTTACAGGGAAAGGTTAAAGGCTCTAAATTTGTTAACCTTGGAAGATAGAAGAGTGAGGGGTTAACATAATCATAACCTTTAAGTTTTAAAACAGATTGATGATGTGGACTGTGAACAGATCTCCGAGAGATGTAGGGATTGAGGAACCAGAGAACATAACATGAAATTAAGCAAGAAACTTGTTAAAGATGTAGAGAAGTATTTTTGTAATATAGACAGGTGGATGACTGGAACAGGATGACTGAGTACATGTTTAATTCAGACAGCATAGATGAATTTAAGTTGTTTGATAGTAGAAAATGTTCAAGAGATTTGATAGTAGAAAATGTTCAAGAGATGGGACTCCATGAGCTTTTCAGATTTAGTCCCATCACCTAAAGAAGCACAAAGATCTTATAGAGAAGGTCCAGAGGAGGGGAACAAAGAAGATACAAGAATTAAGAGAGCTAAGTTACAGGGAAAGGTTATAGGCTTTCATTTTGCTAGCCTTGGAAGATAGAGGAATGAGGGGTGACCTGATCATAACATTTAAGTTTTTAAAACAGTTTGATGAAGTGAACAGGGAACAGTTCTTTAAGAGATGTAGGGATGGAGCAACCTGAGGACATGACATGAAATTAAACAAGAAACTTATTAAAGAAGATGTAGATAAGTACTTTTGTAGTATAAAAGTGGTGGATTAATTGAATAGAATGCCTAAGGGCATGGTTAATGTAGACAGCATATTTAAATTTAAGAAGTTATATGATAGTAGAATATGTTCAAGAGATGGGGTTTTACAAATATAAAACTCACTTCCCATAAAGTAAAAATAAATGGTTACAGTTCATTTCCTACATAAGACCAAAATTAAAATATGTTTGGTCAGTGCATCTAAAGAAGCACAAAGAACTAATAGAAAAGGTCTAGAGGTAGGCAGAAGAGATGGTACCAGAATTAATAGAGCTCAACTTTAGGGAAAGGATAGAGGTTTTAAGTTTGCCGACCTTGGAAGAGAGAAGAGTGACCAGATTACAACCTTGAAGTTTTTAAAACAGATTGATGACATAAACAGCAAATAGTTCTTACAGAGATGTATGGATAGGACAACTTGAGGAAATAACAAGAAATTAAGCTAGGATCTTGCTCAGAAAAAAAAAAAGTAAATAAGTACTTTTATAATGTAAGAGTAGTGGATGAATGGAATGAAATGCCTTGAAGGCATTGGTAATGCAGACAGCATACATGTAATTAATTTGGTTTTGTGATAGTAGAGAATGTTCAAGAGATGGGGCTCCATAAGGGAAGGCAGTGCTATACTCAAGATTTTGGATGGTCTGCAGCTCAAGAAACCAATTAAGGACAAATAAGAGGTGGAGGAGTAGAATTTGATAGGGCCCTTGAATGATGCATGAATTGAATATCATTTTTTGTGCTTAATTTTGGAAGTTTAATTGGGCTTTGGAGTGAGAGGTTCCCATGTTCAAACTGAAAGCTTAAAAGTGGTGCATACTTTCAGTTATTTGGAGTGAGAGGTTCCCATGTTCAAACTGAAAGCTTAAAAGTGGTGCATACTTTCAGTTAAGTTCCTTTTAATCTTTATGTTTTTAAGAAGATCCAGTTATTAAGAGAGTGAGTAGCTGTATCAGAGAAGTGAACAAGTGTAGCTAAGTATTACTGTATTAAAGTGTACCTGTGACTAGAATTGGATGAAAGTTTTAGTGTTGCCAAAAGGTGATGTTAAGTGTTAGTTAAAGATTTATGTTTTCATCATGATAATGGCTATTTCTTGCAAGTAAGCTTCATTACCTATACCAGTGTTAGTTTGGGGGTTTACTAAGATCTTTAGCACAACCTGAGTCAGTTAAGACAATAAAAGTTTTGAAGAAGGTAGAGAAATTAGACAGGAAAGTTAGGACAAACCTGAAGAAGGCAGAGGAATTAGACAGGAAAGTTAGGAGGAACCTTTCAATTAATAGTAACAGGAAAGAAACAGGGGGGAGAGATGAAAGAGGAACCATCAGAGAACTAATGTTCGGAAATGGTATGGGAAAATGTTAAAATCAGGACCAGGAGTTAACACAACTAGAAGAGGAGTTATAGAAACTGAGAAATCAATTCAAGGATTATGAAGGGTGTCATGGGATGAGAGAGAAGCTAAAGGTAACAAAGAATAAAGTAAACGAGCATGAAACCAGATTTGCATCAGGTAAGGAAAGGAGTTAGAATGAATAAAGATGAGGAAAGGTTAGAAGAGGCTATTTTTCATGTCCAAAAGGATGTTGAACAGGGAGAATGACCAAAAAAAAAATACAGAAACCAATGAAAATAATGGCTGGGAGAGGGAGAAGGAGCGAGTTCTCAGGATTCTCAGTGGACTCTGAATATCATGACTGATTCTGTGGGAGAGAAACCTGGAACTTTATTACAGAGGAGCCCAGGAAATTCAGCAAAGCAGTAGATAGAATGGTATTCACTGTTAGAGAAGCAATTGGGAAAATATTTGGACCAACAGTTTATAAATGTAGAAAAGTGCTGAACACACATGACCAGTGCTTGTTAGCATAGTGCGAGATTATTGAGAAAACCAGAGGTTTATGAAACAGAGATTCATGAAACTAAGCTTTTTAATTTTACTGTAAAGTGGGTGGCACCAAAGTTAGAGAGATTTGTATACCAAGAATTGCTGGATACAGTTTCAGTGATGAAGGAAAAAAGATCTGGTGTTTATAATCAAGACAGAAGAGGATATCTAATGATACTGATGATTGCTTTGGAGTCACCTAACCAGGAGGCACATGAGCAGTCAAAGAAACTTAATAGCAAGGCAGAATTTTGAGAGGTAAAGTATTTATTAAACATGATAGATCAAGGAAAAAGGAAGAAAAACAAAGAATACACTCGGGAAAAAAAAAGAGGGAGAGAGAGAGAGAGAGAGAGAGACCAATTGAGGCAAGAGAATGGACCACCCTTGCCAGCTTTGCAGATGAATGTGGATTGTTAGGTATATCAAAGTTAAGTATACAAACACTAACAGACTGCTGAATTAGGAAACAGATGGAATTTAGGGATAGTGCGAGGGAAGACACAGATGATGATGATGGAGTTTTGATAACAAAGCTTACTAAAGAGATAAGGTTTCATTGGTTTTTCCCAGAGGGGTAAGGGAGGAAAGAGAAGGCAAAGGAAGGGAGGATTTTGCTCTATAAAAGACAGCCATAAGTTCCAGGAAATAGTTGAAGATTTTCCATTTGAACAAAACATAATGGGAAGAGCAACTGTAGGAAAGAAATGCATAGTGGTGTTCATATTGTTCAAACCACCCAAGAATTGAAACAATCCAGAACAGATATATAGTGTTAACAGTGAAGAAACAATCAGATGAAGGCTATCTGGATGCAAGAAAATGTTAGAACTGCATTCAATTTCATGGATAAGGGTATGTTCAACAAGCAGTTCACATCCTATATATGGCTATAACCGGAATATTATTCTCATGTTTGGTCACTACCTGAACAAGCACAAGAAGCTAATAGAGGAAAGCAACAAAGATGGTACTAGAATAAAGAGATCTGAGTTACAGGGAAAGGGTAAAGGCCTTAAATTTGCCCACCAATGAAGAGAGAAGAGTGAGCTGTAACATGATCGAGTTTTTATAACACTGATGGTGTAAACTGTGACCAGCTGTAGGAAAAATATAGGGATGAAACAACCAAAGGACATAATATGAAATTAATAAGAAATTTATTAGAATATGTGAGGAAGTAATTTTATTGTATAAGAGTGTTGGATGAATAGAATGAAATGAATGAAGACTTGACTAATGCAGACAGCATACAAAATGTTAAAAGTTTTATAATAGAGAATGGTCAAGAGATAGGATTCCGTGAGTGTAAAACTCCCTACCCTTACAGTACAAATAGGCAATTGCACACACACACACACACACACACACACACACACACACACACACACACACACACACACACACACACACACAC
>JAYMFT010391382.1:0-19666 GCA_038088735.1 Panulirus argus
CCCAGACGTTTCACATGCCCTGGTTCAGTCCACTGACAGCACGTCGACCCCGGTATACCACATCGTTCCATTTCACTATATATATTTTATCAAATATAAACGACTACACTTTGTCACAGACACTCATGTTCATTTCTATCTGGTTTTCCTTTCACATGTATCATATTTCCGAGTTGGTAAGTAAATTCCAGAAGTATTTAAACAAAACGTGAACACGCTAAAAACAATCGCAAATACTGGCTAATTGAAAACGAATTCATGAAAATACTCAGGACAGTCACACGTAAGAACAAAAGTGAAAAGCATTTACATAAAAGAATGCAGAAAAGAGAAATGAAAAACCCAGACCTCTGTTGGTGTTTTTGCTTTTTCCACACACAATGCAGCAGCACTTGCCACTTCCTTTTGGAAACAGGACTACTATTACACATTAGGTCATAATCAAACAAACAGACGACCTATTAGTTTCACTGCTGATTGCAGTGTCATCTAGTGGCCAAGTGCGCACTCAACAGGAATTTGCAGAATTGCTCCATAAGTCGTATCCCCAACTTATACTCACCCCCCCCCGCCACTTTATTAAGTTACGACGTCCTCTTTCCCGGTGCAATCACTCATGAATGATGTTTGAGCTATTTCATAGCAAGTAATTAGAACATTTGTTGAACTAGAGAAAAACGGACAAGAGAACCAAACTAAAATAACCTCTCGCGTACGTATCGCTAGAGAACAAATGACAAACCGCTAAACCGGTGCTAAGCGTAAGATTGCGTCATGTAAAGCACTGGCCAACACAAATGATGTAACGAGATGCTTCTCTCATCAAGGATTTAAACCTCGTGCTCTAAATATTTGTCCGAGCTGAATATTTGTCAATCAGTGTCGAAGTTGTGATAAGACACGATTACAAAGACCTACAAGGGCATTATTGAAAGATTGAAAATGATCTTACTATTACTGGCAACTCTCGTGGGTTGGATATGGTAGTTGTCCTTGTTGACATCTCTTAAACAAAAAACGTGAGGTGTGGCTCTGTAACTTATATGTTTACGCATTAATGTGCTAAGAATTGAAGGCTGTTAAACCTATTTGCGGCCACCGGAGAAACTCATGTATAACGAAACAGGTACCTTCTTTGGGATGTTCTGCAGTCCTGTGTTTCCCTCGAAGGATCTGGCAGTTAGAATCAGTAGCATGACTGCTAGGACACTGAAATGAGAGACTGTAGAAATGGGCATTGTTTTATCACTGGACGCGTAGCGATTTTCAGGTAGAAGGGAATGATTTGTGTCTCACTGCCATATTTGAAATAACAATTGACCTGTTATCCTTGAGACTGTGGAGCAGAATGTTTGAGAGCAAGAAGGGCTTTGAATATGACAAAATGTTTATGAACAAGAACTTTATATTTGGTACGGAGTGTTTTGAGATTTTAGTTATTTAACTTCTTTGTAGTGGTAATGATCTTAAAGAGGGGTACAGATATGAGTTATACAAAAAGGCTTAATTCTTAGGTACAGGGTGTTACTGCTTAGAAAATTTTTACTGCTGGTGCAGAGTAGGAAATGAGGTCTGGAGAGGAACATGCCCAGTGATTCCGATGCAGATGTGGGACAGGGAGCCCATTGGTGTGAGGAATCCTTGCTTGGTCTCATGATCTTGCTGCAGATTGGAGATGTTTTCAAAGTTCCAAGGCTGTGCAAAAGAATGGAGGAGGCATTGCTAAGGATCCATAATCGTGCAACTATTGTGGCAGGAGGATTATGGCATTGCGAAGGTGCCATGGTTAGGAAGTTGCTGAGGTTCATTGTTCGCTGCAGGAAGGACATAGCTTTGCTGAGTTCCTGTAGTAAACTGTTGCAGGAGATGATCTAATACTTCCCATTTCTTAAAGTCCCAGCTCAAGTTTTGCTTCCACCAAATATCCAGAGATGCCACTATTATTTAATGAGTTCCTGCAGTAAACTGTTGCAGGAGATGGGCAATAACAGTCACATACGATGATCTGATGCTTCTCACTTATTTAAAATCCAAGCTGAAGTTTTGTTTTCACCAAATATCCAGAGATATCATTATTATCTGCTGACATTGCCGGAAAAAATATCACCTATCGCAGTCGACCACTTAATGTCATACATAGGTCATACTTGCACATACCCTATCTGGGCATGTTGCTAGATGTATATGTTCACTATTGTAAGCAGTTTTTGAATACAAGCAACAATCTCTGTGGTATTACTGTTAATATTTTTGGTGCAAAGGAATTTATCTGTTCATTAGTTATGTAAATCAAGTTCTGCCTATGGAAATAATGTGAACATGTAAAAAACATGTATATGTAAAACTTAAAAAATATGAAAAAAAACGTGGTGGGAAATCACAGAAAAAAATTATAAATTGTGCAGTGTTATTAGGTGTATAAAGTATGAAATCATACCTGAAAAAAAGAAAATGTCATTAATTGTACTTACATAGAGGAGCATCCATGCTGTCAGTATAGGCCCTTTCCCATCCACTCAACACCCTCCCTTTGCTTTAATAATAAAGTATATTATAGATATCAACACCCTCCCTTTGCTTTAATAATAAAGTATATTATAGACATAGACTGTTGGGAAAAGTAGAATAGATTTTGTTTTGCAAGTACAAGGATGAACCAAGGGTGGAATACAACTGTTTGAGTTTAAAATAATACTTGTTCTCTTTCTCTAAAACAACTTTGGTTATTTATTCTTAACATTTTATGTACTGCACTACTATATCAGTTTGATAATCCAATGATTACTGATTAAGCCAATTGTACTGGGCCCCTATGTCCTTTGTACCTAACGGTATCTCCATCTAGATCTAATCTTGAAAATAGTTTCTCACTTTCCATTCAACTCATTTATTATTTTGCTATGAAACACCTGTCCCTCACATAATTTTTCAAAATATACATTTCCTCTGCTTTTTGAAGTTTACCCCATCACAAAGAAAACTACTTGTCTTTATATCAGTTATATTTTCATCATAAACTACAAAATACCAGATTGAAATTACTGATGTACATTAAAACATGCCATTTACAAATGCTTCATAAAATACTAAAAATATAACTTTTACAGAGACATGATACAGTACTCCTACTGGACTTATCAAATCTATGTCAATTTTTAAAAAAGGTTGATATTACAACATATTGAAATATTTACATGTACATGAATAATAAGGATATTGAATAGCTCAATGAAGCAAACTAAACATACTCTGTCCAATCTATGTCAAAAATTTCTTTGAATGCAAAAAATGTAACATAGTTTTTCTTTTTTTCAAGACTAAGTTTTCTCTGCAAGCAATACCATCAACAGGTGATGCATTACCACCTTTGTACTGAAAACCAGAAAAAGAGGGATTTCTTTCCTCTTACCCATTATATCTCATAAGCACAGGGTTAATTACAGTTACTGATACATTTTAATATTTTTGTTTTCCCAAACTTTCTATTATAAATCTTTAAACAAGTTCAGTGAAACAGTGGTGAAGTTTTTCTACCATAATATTTTAACCCTTTCAGTGTGTGGCTCCAGCAGAGACTGCATTAATGAAAAATTGTGTGTGCATGTGTGTGAGCATGTATAAATATGTTTTTATATCAAAGGCTTCAATTCCAAACATTAGTCCTTATAAAGACCAAACCTTGAGGAGGAGGGGTAAGAATAATTTACAGATGGGGAGAAAATGAGTGAAACACAAGGAAATAAAAAGATAATTGCATGTATAACATATCAAGTCTAGTTCAGTAGCTTGTTTTAATGAAGCAGAGCAAGATCAGCAATCCTGACATGGGGAGTCCAAGATGCTTTTGACCTCCACTTCAGCATGTGCAAGTGTGCATGGGTCTGATCTGCACATACAAGGAGGAAATTTTATGATCACCAAATCCCATCTCTTAAAATTGGTTTTCTATCAGTTAATTGAATGCTTTAATGATCTCCAGATTACCTTAACAGTTTTTCATTCCACTATTCCACTTTGTTACTACATTAGTACTACTTCATCTCTAACTTGTTTCTTGCTTGGTTTCCTCTGCACTCAAGATGACTGGTTCATACCAATCTATATTATGCCACTCAATATTGACATCTCAAATGAATTTAAAAACTTTGGAGTGTTTACCCTCATCCTGTTCTTTACCAATTTGGAAAATCTGCTTTCGCTATCCTTTCTGTAGAGCATAGCTCCCTTCTTTCAGATAAAATCGTAATTGCTTACCATTGTATCATCTCTAGTTAACCTATGTCTCCTTAACTTGGAGTAACAAAACTGATGGTACTCTAATCTGAGTGTAATGAATGCTACGGTTTTTGTGTATTAATACATGAAAGCTAGAGATTGGATGTGAGCAAATTAGGCTGTTCACATCTGTCCTGACACAACCTTGCAACACAGTAAACTCAAACAATTATGTAAAGATACTTATTCATCAGGCAATTTTGACAATGGCCAATTTATAATTTACATCCTTTATCATTCTAATACATGTGGTGTTCTGGTGATTATCAGGGAAAAATGCCAAACAACATGTTTGTTTTGTATGTACATTCCTGTGAACAGTATAGCAAGAGTTGATTGTCATAACTTGACTTAAATTCTACATCACTTTGCACTTGGTTGGAGTGAATTTCATTAATAATCTAACCGAATCTGAAGTTCATCTTGATCTCTTAAAATATTACAATCCCAGTACTCCAAATTACCTACATAATATTAAGTTATTCACTAATCTAAGTATTTAGGTATGATTAAAGTTCCAGATCAGGAATAATAACAACTCTGAGATTATGCCCTGCAGTACACAGTTGAATATCTAATCTTAAAAGGCATCTTTGACATGTCTTCATTGCTTCTCTTTGATGTTTTTTGATCTGCTGAAGTTGTTCCAATTTTATGCCTACTGTGGAACAGCCAAATACCTCCCCTTTCCCCTTTAATACTTGTTCTCTTTCTTATACTGTTCATATCTCTCTCAATTCAGAAAAGTGCAGCATCCCGGAGTGGGAAAGCAGTAACTTTGTTAAATTAAAGAGCTAAAATGTAATTTTTCCCTATACATCTACCTAAGAATTATTTGTTTCTGTGCTCAGTTTTAAAACACTATAATTGAACAATTGAACCCTGTAAAAACAAACATGGGCATAAATACATCCTCCACCCTATCCTGGAAACCCCACGTAATCAGTCACAAAGTCTGCTTCCTAAAAGCTTAGTGTTGTATAGGTGCCACAATTATTTTTCTTGTGAGCAGCTATTTCATATATCTATACAGGTTTTATTCATCCAAGTATGGAACACTGATCACACATCTGCGACAGATCATTTTCCATATCTCTGTTAATCAAAGTAGAATCAAAAGTCTTCCATCTCATTAATTCTACTGGCATCATCTTGTCTTCAACTTTCCCTTTCTGTGCACTGCAGTGCTGCTACAATCTGTCTCTAGAATACAGGTTTTTGACTTTTCTTCACATGAGCTATCTGTGTATGTCCACACCCCATGGTCTGGAGCTGTGGCATGCATTTGACATCTTCTTCCCAAAGGTTTTGTGTGGAGCCCAGCAACGTGAGGATTGGCTCAAGGTTTGCAAACACCTGCAAAGCCCTGATTAATTTTTCTCTTTATCTTTATTCTTTCATCAAAGATGCCCTTGATGGGGCATGCTTTGCCCATGTCATGTTGGTCACCATTGAAAAGAAAAATGCATCCATCTATTTCTCCCCTTATTTCTCACTTTATCTTAAAAGTTGATAAATGTGTAAGAGTTTACATATATAAATGTATGTTGTAGTAGGTCATAGTGGTGCAAGTGATTTAGTATTTGCTGATAACCATGAGGAAAATGAAGCACGATAAGTTCCCAAGTGCACTTTCGTGTAATAATTACATAGTCTGGGGAGATGCACAAATAAGATAGAAGACTTAGAACAGTCAGCTTATATGCAAAATAGAGGCAGAGCTAAGACACCAGTGGACACTTGTGTACCAATGGTGTCTTAGCTCTGCCTCTATTTTGCATATAAGCTGACTGTTCTAAGTCTTCTATCTCATTCTTGTATCTCCCCTGACAATGTAATCATTACATGAATGTGTACTTGGGAACTTATCGTGTTTCATTTTCCTCGTGGTTATTAGCAAATTTAAATGTGTGTATATAATATATTTTCTGATGTCAAAGACTCCAGTCATGTATAAAAGACCTCAATAAACCTAGGTCTTGAGTGAAAGGAGACAGGGCAAAACAGAGAGAAGAAATATTTACTTATTTCCAGGTTTTTAAGGAAGTGGAAAGCTTGCCTTTTAAAACATAGCAAGTTACAGGTTCGTACAAAAGACAAGAAAGAGCAAAGACTTCCAAAGCTTTGTGGAAGAAGGAAGGGCAAACATCAAGATAGGAATTCATCATATTGCCAAAGTTCACAGCAAAGTTGTGACAGAACTGCTTCTTAAGTACTGAATGGTCTAGTTAATGGCAGAGGCATTTCTATAGTAGAAACTTAAGCAACATCTATGGAAGACAATAGAGTTACTAATAGCATGGTGATGGGAAAGTGGATTGAAGTCTGAGGTTTGACTTGAGGAGCTGATAAGTCAGACTACCATAGTCTCAACCCGATTAAGAGGTGAAAACAGAATTTCATGTATGTAATATGTAATATATGCATTTGTTAACTGATGACCTAAAAATATAATGTATACAGGTATCAATTTAATATGTAATATATGCATTTGTTAACTGATGACCTAAAAATATAATGTATACAGGTATCAATTTGGCCACAAAGTACCAAGTCTTTGGTTATATGCTTCCGTCAGAATTACATAACTAAATTATACATAATTAATTTGGGAACATATAATATTCCAAGGAAATGATGCATCATTACCATCATATGTTATATAACAAAGGATTAGCTTTCAATTACTCTCAAAAATATTTCAGTGGTAATTAAATAATGTAAACAAATAAATTAAGAATCTTTATTACAATAATCAATCTGTATCAAATATACAGGGCAGTGAAAATGCACATCACACTGAGAGGGTTAAGGAATCAGTGCACTGCCTACGACAGAGCAATGATGGGCTGCTACATGCAAAACTAACGATATTACTTATCATACCGAAGAGGTGGTGCGCTGTAATGCACTTGTCCATTACCCTGCAAAGGACAAAAACGTATAAAAAAGGTTATGATGAATGGAAAACCATTTCTTCACCACCGGTAAAGTCTTATAAGCATCTAAATGTCTCTAAAATGGGGGAATCCACAAGAATTGCTCCCTTCAGCCATTATTACAATGCAACAGGTTAGCAGCTGACTGTTCACAAGGTTTCAGTAACCAGGGTAACCTGACTAGACACTATGTTATCAAACTTTTGTTGATTAACAGCAAGCTTCAACCTCCCTTTGTTAATCTAACTGCCAGTGTCTCCCTCAGACCGGTACTGAGATACAGTGAGGTAGCTCCAGGAACATACCAGAAAAGGACACATCTGCTCACATCCATTCTCGAGCTGTCATGTGTAATGCACCGAAACCACAGCTCCCCATCCACATCCATGCCTCATAGAACCTACCATGGTCTACCTCAGACTTTTCACATGCCCTAATTTAGTCCACTGACAGTATATCACACTGCTCCAAATCACTCTATCCCGTGCAAGCCCTTTACTCTCCTGCATGTTTACTCCATCCTTCCATCTTCAATTTGGTTTCCTTGCTCTCCTTATTCCCTCCACTTCCAATGCATATATCCTCTTTGTCAACCTTTCCTAACTCATTCTCTCTGTATGTTCAAACCATTTCAGCACAACCTCTTCTGTTCTCTCAACCACACTCTTTTTCTTACCACAATTCTGTCTTATCCTTTCATTACTTTCTCAATCAAACCACCTCACACGACATATTGTTCTCAAACATTTCACTCGTAACACATCCACCCTCCTCAGCACAATCCCATTTATAGCCCACGCCTTGTATCCATATAATATTGTTGGTTCTACCACTCCTTCCAACATACCCATTTTTGCCCACCCAGATAATGTCCTCTCTTTTCACACTTTCTTCAGCTTTCCCAGAACCTTCACCCCCCTCCCCACCCTTCAACACACTTCCACTTCCATGGTTCTGTTCCCTGCCATGTCCACTCACAGATGTCTAAAACACTTCACTTTCTCCAATTTTTCTCCATTCAAACTCACACTCCAACTAACCTGTTCCTCAACCCTTCTGAATCTAATAGCCATACTGTTATTCGCATTCACTCTCAACTCTCTCCTTTGACACACTGTTCAAAACTGAGTCACCAACTTCTGCAATTTCTCATTCGAATCTACCATCAGTGCTACATCAGCAAACAACTAACTCACTCCCCAGGCCCTTTCATCCCCTACAGACTGCATACTCGTCCCTCTCTCCAAGGGTCTCACATTTACCACCCTCACCAACCCATCCATTAACAAATTAAACAACCAAGGTGACATCACACACCCCTGCCGCAGACCACCCTTCCATATACAAACCTTACACCTTTGATTAATTCTTGTTTCCAGCAGCTTACCTCCCTCACCTTATATTCTGAAGATCTTCCACAAAGCATCTCTATCATACCCACATATACCTTTCCCAGATCCACAAATTCCACATACAAATCCATCTGTTTTTCTAGATATTTTTCACACACATTCCTTAAAGCAAACACCTGTTCCACACATCCTCTACCACTTCTAAAACCACACTGGTCGTCCCCAATTCTATGCTCTGTACATGCCTTTACATTCTCAATCAATAACATACAACTTACCATGTATACTTTAAGACACTTATACCCCTGTAGTTTGAACACTCACCTTTATTCCCTTTGTCACTATATAATGGCACTATACATGCATTCCACCAATCCTCTCTCTCTCTCTCTGTGTGTGTGTGTGTGTGTGTGTCGCTGAAGTCGAGGAACAAGAAGAATGGGGAGACTACAGGGCCTGAATATGCTGAGGGGTAAAAGGTGTGCATGGGATAGAATGAATTAGAACAATATGGTATACTGGGGCTGATATGCTGTCAATGGACTGAACCAGGCCATGTGAAACTTCTGAGGAAAACCATAGAAAGGTCTGTGGGGCCTAGTTGTGGATAGGAAGCACTGGTTCTGGTGCATTACACATGACAGCTAGGGAATAGATGTGAATGGAGGTGGCATTTCTTTAACTGTTCTTGGTATTACCTTGTTAAGGGCCGAAACGGCAACAAGTAAGAAAAAAATATATATTTTTAGTCATACAACATCAGGACCCTTTTTATTTGGTTCCTGCAGCTTAAAGGCTGCACTCACTTTGCCTCTTGGTGTAACAAATGCAGGCAGAGTCTGGTAACATCCAATGTTTAATATGTATAAATATATACACTGAAAATGAAAAACAAGAACTCTACATATAAGAAAGAATAAGAAAAATGGTCGAACAAAGATAATTAATTAAGGAATGAATGAGGGAAGAAAGAGATCTATCAATACTATTATGAATTACAAAATGAGAGAAATACTTACTCAAGCAATAATACCTGACAAATGTAATCTCATTAAGTAACCTTCCTGTGGTGCAGATGACAGTAAAACCTCAAATGTAAAAAATCTTCACGTAATAATTCAAATTAATTTTTCCTTGCAAAGCATAGTGACTAAATGGGAGAAGAAAAGGTGGTTTTAGAAAAAGGAAAAATTCCTTTTTCCCTCTGAAATCCTACCCTACTATCTTAGATTTCAAGGATGAGGTTAGGCTATTGACTCCTATCAAGCAAGCTATGTGAGAAGAAAACAGAAATCATTCCACCGCACAGTATCTGTTTCGGTCATGAACAAAGGAAAATATAGGAGTATAAAAATAAATGCAAGAGCATAAAATGTAAAGATTTGATAAAGAAACTAAGCAACTCACCATTTGATAACCAGGTGGACCAGGTGGAGGGTAATAATTCTGTTCTGGAAATCTCTCTACTTGGTTAAATGCTGGTCTTGGTTCATTCTGTACATGGCCTGGACTAGAGTTAAACCTTCTAGTTTGTGTGGTGTTTTGGAGTGCTTTCATTATGTTAAATTTATCCTCAGACTCCTGTAACAACTGTAAGGAAGATTCAATGTACATATCCATACATACAAGTATATATGTTTACATACACAAAAGCACACATGACCAGGAACACAGGTTTTATCTGGGAGAATGAATAATATTGACCAGACAATAGGGATGAAATGGAGGACTGGAATTAACAAATATTTCTAGGGCTGAAAAAAGAATTCAGAGCAGCAGGGATCAAAGTGGAATAGGAATGGGGCATACTGAAACCAAAAGACAGGAAGACTTAATGAAGCTACAGAGAGAGCAGTATACCATGTTAAAGACACAGCAATAAGGGGAATTCACTATTTTGAAGATTTCTAAAACTAGAGAGCATCCAGGATAAGGGTATGATGATGAAATGCAGAATCACAACAGCCCAAACTTTGATATCTTTGATAATGCTGTGTGAGGCTGACAAATACATATGATGACTGATTTTTGGGCTGGGAGAAGACCATAATCCAGCAACAAAAAGGAGAGTGAAGGAAGAAGAGAAAATCATGAAACTACTACAGGCTACAGACATGTCAAAATCCATTATGTGCCTCACTAAGTTTTCCTTTCTAATCCTCCATACATAAGTTTTTCAATGCTGTTTAAAACATGTATCTAACTTTACAATTTCATAAAAAAGCCACTTCAGAAGAATAATTCAAGTTCCTTTTACTCTAATAATGTGAAGAAGCACTGAAATGAGGCCTCTGTGTCAGAGACTTTTTCAGGAGTCTCTTTGGAAGGAAACTGGGCAGTTTATAGCTGGGTTTAGAGAACTTGGAAAGGATGATCCTGAACTATTTGAAAATGATGTTCTGTCTTCAGATTGTGTGGAGATTGAGTTTTTGGACACTGGCTCTTCCAGCATGGAAATTTGACCAAGATGAGGCAAGAGAAGGTTTTCCAGAAGAAGCGGAAGTAGCTTTGCCAGTGCCAACTTGACCTTGATTTGACAACTCTGCACCTGAGTGATGTGTTTGGTAATTTTACTGACTTTCATAGTTTTGCTGTTGAAGACAGTATCAATGAATCACAGATTATAACAATGCCTATATGATGCTATTACAGAAAGACAAGTAGGTCAAAATCAAATGCTTACATTACAAAGGTATAAATCTGTTGAGTATACCTAGTAAGTTGTATGGTAGAGTGGTTATTGAGAGGATGTATGCATGAAAAGTGTATCATTACCTTGAGGAGGAGCTATATGGCTTTAGCAGTGGTCAAGGTTGTGTGGATCAGTGTTTGCTTTGAAGAGTTTGTATAATAAATACTTAAGAGAAGGATTTGGATTTGACATTCATGAATCTGGAGAAAGCATATGGTAGGTTTGATAAAGATTTATAATGCAAAGTGCTACAGGTATATGGCATGAGAGGAAAGCTACTAAAACAGTGAGGATACTTTATCAAGAGAGTAAGAAGTGTCCGTGTATAGAACGGGAGGAGGGTGAGTGGTTCCAGATGAAGATGGGTTTGTGTCAAGGGTGTCAGGTCACAATGGTTATTTAACCTGTTTATGGCTATGTTGGTGAGAGAGGTAAATGTGAGGGTCTTGGAGGAAAGGTGGGTCTTAAGTCGCAGGGGTGAAAGTGGCTTGAGTGGTGAGTCAACTGCTATCTGCCGATGATATGGCTCCAGAGGCAGACTTGAATAAGATACTACAGAAGTTGGTGTGTAAATGAAAATTTAAAGTTAACTTAAGTGGTTAGTAAACTGCTAACTGCTGATGATATGGCTCCAGTGGCAGACTTAAATAAGGAACTGCAAAAGCTGGTGTGTGAATGGAAGTTCTTGAGTTAATGTGAATAAAAGTAAGATCATGAGGTTGAGAAAAGGGATAGAAAGGTTAGTCTTGGTGTAAGTTTGAATGGAAAGAACCTGTTAGAAGTGCAGTGTTTAATATATCTAGGAGAAGTGGCAGCGGAAGAAACTACGGAGTTAAAGTGAATCATGAGGTGGATGAGGGATCAAATGTACTTTGAGGAGCATGCATAAAGACAGGTTGCTGACTCTGAGGGCAAAAGTGTCTATGTTTGATGATAGGGTAGTCCTACCAGTGCTGCAAAGATGCAAGCTATGGGTCCTAAATACAAAAGGATGGAAGAAGGTGGATATAGTGGAAATGATCTGCTTGAGGGTAATATGAGGTGTGAGGAGGGTTGAAAGGTGTGGTAGTAAACTGAGTATGACTGAAAGAGCTAAGGGGATGTGAGGAAATAGCCTGGACATACTGAGAGGATGAAAGAAAAACAACTGACTAAGAGGATATATGTGTCAGAAGTGAAGAAAGCAAAGGGGGAGGGGAGACAGAGAAAATGGAAGGACTGAGTGAAAGACATCGAGTTATCAGGGTATGAACATAAAAGGAGGATGATATGAGTGCAAGGAACTAAGGCAGGTCGCAGGATATGGTATTCTGAGGAGGAAGTGCTGTCAGTGTGTTGAAACCAGTTATAAGAAGTGGTCAGGGGATACCATGGAAAAATCAGTGGGCTTTGGTTGTGGATGTGAATCTCTAGTGTCAGTACACTGTACATGAGAGACAGAGTGAATGTGAACAACTGAGGCCATTATTGCTTTGTTCTTAGCATCATTTCACTACATGGGAAATGACTAATCAGTATGAAAAAACTGGTTGGAAAAAGGTTTTCTACATTTCTAAATGTTTTCTTTATAAAATACTTTGGGGCAAAACTTTTTTTTCCACGAGAAGGCATCTCTAATCATGCAATTAATGTACTGAAGGAAATGGGAATTGCTGTATGGACAACTTCTTATATTGCTTTATCTATTGTGTATAGCATGGGATGGGTGTAAAGACAACAGACCTACCTACAATTCCCTTACAAAATCAAAGTAAGCCCTAAACAAGGAGAAATGCTGCTTTACATAGATTTTGTGTATAGACCAGCCATATAAGGAGTGATCATTATAATACTTCCCTCTCTCCTTGAAGAGTGATGCTGTGGAATTCTCTTCATTCTATCATCTTTCCATCTCCCTACAACCTAATTCCATAACTTTTCTCAGGTGCTAATTTTCTTTGATTTGAAACAACCATGATTAAGTCATGTTTCTAACCACTCTATGTGGGTTACTTTAGAGAAAAGGCTGATGAAAAAAGTCAGTCCAGAGTTTGTCATTAACTAAAGAAATGATGATAACCATCAGAAATTATCATCTGAAGGAAGTTGAGCACAACTTGAAGTAGGGCCATTTGCACAGTTAGTTTATGGTTCCAGATTTTTTACATAAGGGCACTAGTGAACATGGGGTTGCATGCACATGCTGAACCAGTCTTTAAAGATGGTGAATAAACTTCAGTACATTATTGGAATTATGTCTGAACATTAACCTGA
Organism: Panulirus argus; assembly: GCA_038088735.1. Classification (NCBI taxonomy): domain Eukaryota; kingdom Metazoa; phylum Arthropoda; class Malacostraca; order Decapoda; family Palinuridae; genus Panulirus; species Panulirus argus. The sequence continues at coordinate 13,512 of JAYMFT010391382.1, forward strand.
GAGAAGAAATTCTCTCTCATTTCCCTTGCTTACAGGTTGAATCCTATTGAAAAAGATATAATAGCTAAAAAATGTTTGCAATAACTATGAGAAAATGAAAAAAGTATTGATGAAACCATGAAAAGAATATGAATTATTCCATACTATGTATATCAATACTACAAATGCTGCAGAGGACAATTTTTGATAATGCATTATTAAGTGATAAATGCTAAAATTTATCTACCTATCTATATCTCTGACAACTGTTCCCTTTGAGAACTCAAAGGGGTGGCCACAGCAAGAGTCTCCTTAACTATCGAATTTCACTGCTGTTTCTTAGCCTTTAATGCCTCACCCTTAACATGCCACTGGCAGAGGGCAACTCTAGCTGAGTGTTTTTTCAGAGGATCCTACCTAACGTTCCTACCAACTAATTCTACCTAATGTGTCTACCCAACACATCTACGTATGTTCCAACCTACTACTAATGCTCCCAGCTAATGCTCCTACCTACTACTTCTACCTAATGTTTCAACCTAATGATCCTGTTTGATGTTCCAACAAACTACTTATATCTACTGCTTCTATGTGCTAGTCAGGCCTAGCCCATAGTGCTCACCACAGGAAAATCTAGAGTTATGGAGAATGAATTATGTGAGCTAAGTGTTGTTAAGCGTTATGTGTGACAAGGAGAGATTGTATGTTTGTGGACAGAATGCCAGCATTCCACATGTGAGTGAGGCAGAAAGAAAAGACACCTACTTAGGTTAAAGGAGTGCAACTTGACAACCACTGAAGCACTAGCTCACTACACAGCCATCATTAACCCCCCCAACACTTAGGAAGGTGGTACCGATAATGAACTTCCCTGGTCAGTGGCTGCCTACCAACCACTAACTACTGATACTAAAATCTAAAATGAAAATATAATTAGCACTCACAAGTACAGAATTATCATCTCCCTTCTTCAGCTGAAAATCCTTGAGGGACTTCAACAGCAAGGATATTACTTCGGTAGCAAGCCTTGCATCATCTGCACTTTTAACGCTGCAATCAGACTGAGGAAAAACAAAGTATGAATAAATGGCATAGTTTACCTGCAATAAAACTTTATGCAACACTTCTATGTTGTCCTATTACCATTAATCCATTCCCAAGCAACACTTATGTTGTCCTATTATCATTAATCCATTCCCAATCTAATGAGATGGATCAGTTATAAACATCCCACAGCATCAACACTGTTTATGAAAAAAAAAATTCTTTTCACTAATTATATTACTCTACTCAAGTTTTCACACAATATATATGAATAAACCAGCTAGAAAAATAAATTCAGAAACTTGTTAATGTATTTTTCCAGCATGTATACTCATATCATGGTAATTACTAACAAGAATACATATATCAAAAAAAAAACACATACTGGTAAAATGTGTAACAGGAAATGCCTGTTCTGTTTCTCTCTGTTACCATACACATTACATAATTATCAATCCTGGACTTATTTGGAACCATTTCTCACCATTCATCTAGCTTTTTCTTTAATGTTTGTGCTTATCCTATGCTTGTTTCTTATTTTGCACAATAGTAAACAAATAAGTCGTTCCATTTTTCTTGATCGGCTCTCATTATATATTTGAGGTCTTTCTTGGATATCATACACATGAATATTCTGTTTCTTCCATACCAATACATTTTTTGAATGAGCACATTGTTCCTGACATTACAATTCATTACCCAGAGAAAAATTTTGCCATGATGCCAAAGATAGTGTGTAGCCCTCACAACTTGGCTTGCTTGTTGAATAATACTATTTCCCTTGACTGTAAATCCTCTATTCACTGCATGTCTTGCTTGCTGTATGATGATTTTTTTTTGCAGCTACTTCTGAAGTGTAGTTATATATTTGTGGCTCATCTGGTATTGTCTTCAGCCATGGGATCAATCTTCTTTAAAATGTTTCTGTTGTTACTCCATGTATGTTTCTTAGTTCTCCTGGTAATACATGAAATAATCATCCCAGCTTCCTTCCCAGGCATTCATACATTTTCCCCTGGCATCTTCTCAGTATGTTTCAAGGTTGTATACCTGATTTAATGAGTCTGTATCTTCCTTGCTGAGTTGCTTTCAGGTTTAAATCATTGCTCATGATGCCTTCTATTTGCTGCCTAGCATACCTATTATTTATCTCTCTCCTCCTTATTTATGATTCAAGAGTTCAACTTCTTTCCATCCTTTGAGGCAGTTCATATGCTACAGTCTATCAATTCTGTTGGCAAAGTATTTCTATATTCTCTCTAATTAGTTTATTTCCATCTCCCAACTGATGACTAAATAACACAACAAAAACCAATCCTATCTTCTCTTATTTACATTAAACATTATCATAAGTTTTCTTTCTCATGTTACAAAATTCCTTCATATCATTCCACTTATTATCTGATGTAACATTATCCCATCAATGCATTCTTTAAATTGAAGTTTTTCATTTATAATATTACCCTTTCCACAGCTTCACCCAAATTTCTCTGTACCTCTGGTTAAATGTATCTGTCCCACTGCATCACTCTTCATACCCTAAGTCTGTTGATCAACCAGAAATTGCTTCAGCTCCTATTATCCTACCTACTATTTTCAATAATTTCTGTATTCTACATTCCTGGAATTTTCTCTTGTTGAATATTCTTTAGGACACCTAGATAAGACCCTTCGGGCCATATCTGTTTTTCAAATATTTTCTTTTCTTTCATATGGTTATGTTCGTTCTAAATCCCCTAAACTGATGACAATATATGCTCACACACATGACTTTATTCTTCAATTTCCTAAGTTCCTCTATCTTCTAATAACATCATGTTCTTTTATTTTCTCCCATAGTTTTTTAATTCCTCCTCCAGCAATGATAACTTCTGATCCTACATCTCAATGACTATAATTTTTCAACTCTTGAGGTCTTAGATGAACTTTTATTTATTTCCCTACTGATTTTCCATTCATTGTAAGACCCAGTAGACTTTATCCCCTATTCTTCTTGTTAATGACCTAGTCACATCTGTTTGATCTTGGCATTTTCATGTCTGAATCCATTTCTATTAAGCAATCACTTAAACAAATTATTGCTTTGACTGGCTGTCAATGTGCTTAAATAACAGGTTTATTTCTGACTTAACTGACTGGGTGATCTAATTCTTCTCTATTTGACTGGTACATTCAATACTAAAGTTTATAATTTGTTTCCCCTCTCTATATCAATAATCATTAGTTAGCTTAAAATGATATTCACCAAGAAAAAAATATTTTGCAGCTAGCTGGCTGGCACACCAGTTGGTAGTGTTGCCTTTAAGTGATGAAACTTTTCCTTCTTTTATTCATTCAATGACACACTCCACTAAAGTGTTTCTTATATAATCTTCTTTACTCACATTACATCAGTTATTTACTTTTTCACCTGACTAGATATTCTTTACATAAAAAATGCTTCAAATTTCAGTTTGCTAACTCTGGGAACCTCAATTTGCCATGCTGAAATAATATATTCAGATGTTCAATCAGAGGCCCCTTTACACTCTACTCCCCCCTCACACTTATTCATACAAAATAGGCCTAAGAAGCTCCATACTATCCATATCTTGGTAAATTAAGGCTGCACTGTCTGCTGCTGTTGCTGTTCTTGTTGAAACCTGCGTTTAAGTACCTGGCACTAGGCAGGGATAATATGTAGAGAAGCAAAAGTGAGAGAAAGGAAAATCTGGTACAAGTACTGAAAAAATTGAGTGATGGTACTAGACAATCATATTAATAATGGGTAACATAAACAATCAGGTCTATGCTGGGTACCATAAACAATAAGTATTTACATTGGTTATACTTTTATGTCAATCTGAATTTAGTGTAATCTTCTACCATGACTAAAAACATACAAGTCGCTTGACAAGAGCTCCAGTGGTCCCTCCTGAGAAATTCTCTTGAGGCGCTGGTGCTGCTGAAGCAGGTGCACGTGAAGCAAAAGGTGGAGGGCTGTGGTGGTCAAAACGGCTTGTAGGTGTGCGGTTTCTATCATCCCTATGGAAGAATAATATTTGCTTAATTATAAATATGAAAAGGGTACTGAATGTAAAACAGATCATTCTAAACCAATGACTGTCCGAGTTCAAGGTCATTTGAAAACTAGCACTTCAAAATTTAGTTGGACTAAATTAGATTTTAACATTTATTGATAAATGAACAAATGGCAAAATGCTTTTCAGAATAATTCATTTTAAAGGCAAGCTACCTCCTTCATCAGTATCCACTGGTAGTTAGCCAGTAACACAACAGTAAAACTTCACAAATAATACCATCAGTTAAAGGAACATGAAAATCATCTCCCTTAATGTCTGCTGACAATTAAGCTCAAAATATCCAAATTAAACTTAGGGTACTATACACTCTCAATCTGGCAGAAAAAAAAGAGCTTGGTACTTTCATTTCCAAACCCAGTAAAAACATTTGCAATAGGATGTTTTGGGAGTTAAACCCCAATTTTTCATCATAGGCCAAGATGGTAGGCTGATTGCAAATGAATCTATCAGTTTACGAAATTAGCGTACTCATATCTTTGTATTTATGAAAAATGACTATAAATTTGGTAGGGGAGAAAGAATTCTACCTCCATATTCCCTAAGTGTTGTAGAAGGCAACTAAAAGGGGAGGGAGTGGGAGGCTGGAAATCCTCCCCTCCAGGTTTTACTTTTCCAAAAGAAAGAACAGAGAAGGGGACCTAGAGAGGATTTTCCCTCAACGGCTCAGTCCTCTGTTCTTAATGCTAACCCGCTAATGCAGGAAATGACGAATATGAAAGAAAATTAAAAATGACTTTAAATTTACAAACTGAATAGGATGCACACTTTTCCAAAAGTTCACACACTACAGGATCGAACAAATGGCTATGATACCTAATAAAAGATCCATATTCAATACACCTACAAATCACAGCCATTAACATACAACAGAAACAAACTAGCCTGACTATCAAGGCCTACTTATATGGTTAAACTTACCGTCTGTCATTATGTGGATTATCATATGGTTGCCTGTCACCCCGATGATTCTCTCTCCGACCAAATCCTCCTGCAACACAATATCAAATAAAATGTTAGCAGAGAGAAACAATGGACACCACAATTACATGCTTTCATATACTGGAGATATATTGTAAATAATAATAATAAAAAAAAACTCCTGTCCTGCCTATCTACCTATAACTTTGATACCCGTTTCTTTCTGGAACTCCCTCAAGGGGAAGGCCATGGCAATAGAGCCTCCATAACCAGTAAACTCCAGTGCCGCTTCTTAGCCTTTAGTGCCTCACCCTAACAGGCCACTGGCAGAGGGCAAGTCTAGTGCAGTGATGTTCATGCTAACAACTACTACCTAATGCTCCTGCCTAATGTTCCTACCTACTACTTTTACCTAATGCTCCTACCTAAATATTAATGTTTGTTAACTGACACCTGGAATAATATTACAACTATGTAGTACTGAGAATGGTAGCCACATCTCCTGTGTGTCATACACTATGACTAAGGGAGTTGGGAAGAGCAGGATGGATATCTGTATTTACTGTGTTAACTATCTAAATGAAGGAAAAGGAGGAGCCAAATTAGGATGTTCCTCAAAGGTTCAGCAATCTTTTCTCTAAGCTACGTCACTTAGGCAGGACAGGAGAAGCTAAAAAAAAAAGGAGGAGGAGGAGGAGGAGGAGGAGGAGGAGGAGGAGGAGGAGGAGGAGGAGGAGTTGCTTTTTCTTATTTTCTGTTTATCTGAATGGAAGTGGAGATAGTAGAAGATGGAACTATGGGGGATAAAATGGGTGGATCAGTGGGTGGAAGAGGTGAACAACATCCAAGGTTCATTAAGGAGCACGTGGAAAAAAAGGTCACCGTCTGTTAGCATTAATGATGAGTATGTGAGAACATATTGTAATCCAAACAGCGTTGTAAGGATGTGAGTCTTGACAAAAGGAAAGAAAAGAAGATGAAGAAAAAGATGACAATGAGGAGGATGAAGAAGTAAAGAAGAAAAGAAGAAGAAATGAAGGAGGAGAAGAAGAAGAAGAAGAAGAAGAAGAAGAAGAAGAGAAGACAAGCAGAAGAAAAGAAGAAGAAGAAGAAGAAGAAGAAGAAGAAGAA
>JAYMFT010391393.1:0-2500 GCA_038088735.1 Panulirus argus
TCCCTGAAAGATTTTGGGGAGTCATATGTAGTTGCCCTTGACATATCTAAGGCTTTTGAAAGGGTGTGGCATCGGGGGTCTCATCTCTAAACTCCCCTCTTTTGGCTTCCCTCCCTTACTTTCCACCTTGACATCTAGCTTTCTCTCCGGCCGATCTATCCCTGTGGTTGTTGATGGATCAGCCTACCCCCTTTTGTCCATCAACAGCGGTGTCCCTCAAGGGTCTGTATTGTCCCAAAAACTTTTTCTCCCTGTCTTCAATGAGTTTCTCTCTTCCTCAAGTAATCCAATGCATTCATACGATGATGACTCAACATTGCATTCATCCATATCCTTCAGTTCTGCTCCCTCTTCTCTCACTCGATCTGCATCTCGCCTTGACACACCTTCCACAATAAACTCAGGCTTGAACAGAATATCTCAGTGGGGTACACAAAATCTAGTTTAATGCCTCCAAGACCAATTTTCTACCTATTTCTCTATCGAAAACTCACAACTCTCGTGTCTCCTTTGACAGTTCTGTAATTCCACCTCTTGACTTAGTGAACATACTTGGTATTACTGTAACATCCACTCTTTCTTGGAAACCCCATATTATGGGAACGGCTAAGTCTGCCTCTAAGAAACTGAGTGTCTGTTTAGATGTCGTAACTTTCTCTCTTCTGGACAGTTACTCCGTTTATATAAGGGTTTGATTCGTCTTTGTATGGAGTACTACTCCCACATCTGGTGTGGTTATAGCTCTGTTTCCTTACTTGACAGATTTGAGTCGAAAGCGATTCGACTTATAAACTGCCCCAGTCTAACCTCCAAACTGGACCTCCTTGCTGTACACCGCAATGTTGGTTCACTTTCCTTATTCTATAGGTATTTCTTTGGCTTTTGTCCCGAAAGCTGGCTACTTGTGCGTTCACACCACTAATTAGACCACGGAATACTCGGCAAACTGCTTTGTCACTTGATTATTGTGTGGCCATCGGCAACTCAAGGGTGTGCCGTTTTGATAACTGCTTCTTTCCCTACACGTCAAAACTTTGGAACTCTCTACCTTCTCATGTCTTTCCCAATAACTACGACGTGGCTCACTTCAAAAGACAGGTCTTTCACTTTCTCAGAAATTCGTAGGTACTTTCCCCTGTTTTTTTCCTTTTCTTAATTCTCTCTATTTTTCAATTAAGGCCCGGCCTTGATGTGGACTTTTGTCCGTGACTGGAACCTTCAACATAAGAAAAAAAGCTAAGATTTCCTCAAAAGATGCAAGGATAGAACAACCAGAGGCCATAACATGAAGTTAAGTTATAGATTTCTTATAGAAGATGTACAGAAGCACTTTTATAGTGTAAGAGCAGTGGATGAATGAAATAACCTGAGAAAATCATGGACATGGACAGCATACAGAGGGTCAAAAGGTTGTTTGATAGTTGAGAATGTTCAAGAGATGGAGCCCCACGAGCGCAGAACTCCCTCTCCGTAAAGCACAAATAGGTGCTTATGCACACGCACGCAAACACACACACACACACACACACACACACACACACACACACACACACACACAAACACACACACACTAGCCTAAGTCAGATACCCACTTATCGACCAGCCCCGAGGGGAGGATGAACAGTTGGGTAGAGTGTGGGCCGACTGCTACTCTCAGGATTCGAACCCACCACAGAGGCCCGTAATGTATGTGTGTGTGTGTGTGTGTGTGTGTGCGTGTGTGTAATTACTTATTTGTGCTGTGCGGGGAGGGAGTTTTACACTCGTGGGGCCCCATCTCTTGAACACTCTTTGCTGTCATAAAAACTCTTCTCTCTATGTACACTGTCTGCGTTAACCATGTCGTTAGTCAGTCTGTTCCAATCATCCACCACCCTTATGCTATATAAAGGTATTTCTTTACATTCTTATCTACAACTTTCTTACTTTATTGCAATTCATGTCCTCTGATTCCTTTAACCCTACATCTCTGAAAGTCCTGTCCACTATCAACATTGTCGATCTTTTTGAAATACTTAAAGGTTGTGATCAGGTCTCCCCTCAGTCTTCTCTCTTCCAAGGTAGGTAGATTTAAAGCTTCCAGCCTTTCTCTGTAACTTAACTCTCTTAATTCTGGTACTATCTTTATTGCCCTCCTCTGGACCTTCTCTATAAGCTCCTTGTATTTCTTAGAGGCGGCTCTACGTATTCTATGATTAGCTTGCTAAATATTTCCTCATCCATATACTTGAAAGCTGTTCTGTTAGTTGCCAGCAGACAGTTTGTTTCCTTAACTATTCCCCTAATATGGGACTTTGGCGACAGGTTAGAGACGATGCCTACTCCGAAGTCCATCTCACACACAGAATCTCGAGGCTTATTCCCAGCTCGGTAATAATCATATTGACACTGTCTTTCGCTTCCTCCCATCCTCACTGCTTTATATTTGCTAGGACTGAATTTCATCAACCACGCACAGACCAGCTTTGGAGTGTGTTTAGGTACCCTTTTAACCAGATGC
>JAYMFT010391393.1:7500-19664 GCA_038088735.1 Panulirus argus
GTAAGAAAGACGTGTTTAGTGGTGCTGTTGACTGACAGCCTTCTGTGAAACTTCAACGACCCAGAGGAACTGTATAATGACAACAATGAAGGAACAATCAGAATGGTGAAGGAAGTAACGAGGCGCTTCAAGTACCAGGAATTAACTAGGTAAATTTAGGCAAATGGACAGAGTCATGGTGACATAAGTTCTTAGAACATATATGTACAGGAGATTTCGTGGTTCGGCAAGTCACTAAACGTACGAGGACCAGAGGGTCTGGTGCACCATAACTGCTAGACCTTTCCTTTACACACAATAGTATGGAAGGTAGAAATTATCACGAGTGATACACGAAATGGAAAAAGTGATCATGTAGAGCTTGAGTTAGATTATGTATTTTAGGACACAAGGGGAGGATCAGGAGTGATACAGGACTCAGAAAGGAAGTTTAAACTGAGAAACGGAATTCTATGACCAAAGTATAGAATATTATCATAGAAGATTCTGTGAAACCCACTTAAGAAAGCGAGAAAAAATAGATGCTATTAGATGCAAATAAAAAACGTTAAAAGCAAAAGAGCCTAAAGATGCGCTAAGGAGGAGGTACAGAGAACACAAGAGTCTGCCAGCATTTGCAACGAGTACTGCAAGATACGTCGGGAGAAGCTGAGAAACTTTGAAAAGAATGTTGAGGACAAGGGAAAAGAAAATCCAAAACTTTTCTGCAAGTTGATCAGGAGCAAATGTCAGTTTAAAAACAATTCTCGAAGGCTAAAAGATTCGGTGGGACGAACTTATAAGAATGGTGAGGAAATATTGGAAGAGTTAAATGATGAATTTAACAGCGTTTTCGCGATGGAGGATACTTCAGCCTTAACAACAGTAAAATAAGAAGGGGTTAAGGTGCTGAAAGACGTTGAATCTGATAGAAAAGACATAATCAGGATATTAGAACACCAAGGCCCATGTGAGGCTCACGGTTCTGATGAAGCCTCACCATACGTGCAGGAGGAATGTTCGGATACACATAATGATAGGCAGATGAAAACATCGTTCAAAATATCATCAGATGAAACAGTTTTAGCAAAGGAGTAGACGGGGGCTAATGCTCTGCCTGTCTTCAGGAAAGATGAACGGGAAATTGTGTTGAACTACCTCCCAGTCTCCTTCACAGGCCTGGTCTGTAAAGCACTGGAAAAAAAAGGTAATCAAATTGCAAACAGCCCACCACTTGCAGAGGAGAAACTACCCACGTAGGAGACAATATGGCATCAGGAAGAGGTAGTCATGCATCACAGTTCTCCTGGACGTCCCTGACGGAGCGAACTCAGCCTTAATCAAAACAGATGGACTACCATAAAGTGTTTGGCACTGTACCACACCGGAGGCTAGTTAATGAGCTGGATCTACAGCTAGGAATCAGGGACAGACTCCTTCATTAGACAGGAAATTATCGTAGTGGAAAAGAACAAACACAGGCTAGAGAGGCATTCGTGGGCTGGGCCTGAGTGACCGGTGACGTGCCTCAGGGCTTGGAGTTGGGCTCAGTGTTCTTCTTGGTATATGCAAATGTCCTGCCTGTTCTCTGGGCTGTTCCTAGAACACGTCTGTGGGCGATATCAAGGTCATGAGAGAAATGAGGAATGATGATGATTGCATCAGCTTACAAGAGAGCCTCTACAACTTCCAGAATTGGCCCAATAAATGTCTGAGTTTCAAACCAAGTCAAAGCAAAGTAATGAGGAAGAACTCAGTGAAATCAAGCCTACCTTACGATGATTATATTGCAGGAAATGAGCCACAGGAATATACATGCGAAAGAGACCTATGGGTTGACGTTGTGCCTAACCTGTGGCCAGATCTCCTCATCAGAAACGTTAACAATTCCTAACACATTGTAGACCAAAGTGAAATGTGCGTCTCAAATTCCGTCACCCGAGTTAGAGAAAAATAATCTAATTGACAGTCCAATGAAGGGAAACTAAGATCCTACCTGAAGTGAGACAGCTGAGCTACTATGAGAGGCTGGGGGCTGCAAAATCTACTATGGAGGAGAGAAGAGTTAGGGGTGACGTGATCACAATCTTCTATATTCTTAACCACCGGCATGAGATAGATAGTGAACATTTGTTCATGAGATGCAATAACAGAGGCCATAACAAGAAGGAAGAAGCTTGCTCAAGAGGTTTTGCAAAAGTGCAGTAACTGTTTAAGGCAGGTGGATGGTAGGACAGAACAAAATGATGAGACTGTAGATACCGGCAGGATACAAATGATGAGACTGTACAGACTGGCAGGATACAAATGATGAGGCTGTAGAGACCAGCAGGATACAAATGATGAGGCTGAAGAGACCGACAGGATATAAGTCATGAGGCTGTAGAGACCAGCAGGATACAAATGATGAGGTTGTAGAGACTGGCAGGATACAAAAATGATGAGACTGTAGGGACCGGCAAGATACAAATGATGAGACTTAGGGACCTGCAGGATTCAAACGATGAGATTGTACAGACTGGTAGGATACAAATGATGAGGCTGTAGAGACCGGCAGGATAAAAGTGATGAGGCTGTAGAGACCGGCAGGATACAAATGATGAGACTATAGAGACCGGCAGGATAAAAATGATGAAACTGTACAGACTGGCAGGATACAAATGATGAGGCTGTAGACAGTGGCAGGATACAAATGATGAGGCTGTAGAGATCAGCAGGATGCAAATGATGAGGCTGTGAGGATTGGCAGGATGAAAAAAATGATGAGACTGTAGGAACCGGCAGGATACAAATGATGAGACTGTAGGAACCGGTAGGATACAAATGATGAGACTGTAGAGACCGATAGGATACAAAAGTTGAGGCTGTAGAGACCGGCAGGATACAAATGAGGTGACTGTAGAGATTGGCAGGATACAAATGATGAGACTGTATAGACCGGCAGGATACAAATGATGAGACTGTAGAGACTGGCAGGATAAAAATTATGAGACTGTAGATACCGGCAGGATACAAATCATGAGACTGTAGGTACCGACAGGATGCAAATGATGAGACTGGAGGGACCATAAGGATACATGTAATGAAACTGTAGAGACCGGCAGGATACAAATGATGAGACTGTAGGGACCGGCACGATACAAATGATAAGACTGTAGAGACTGGCAGGATACAAATGACGAGGCTGTAGAAACCGGCAGGATACAAATGATGTGGCTGTAAAGAAAAGAATACAAATGATGAGGCTTTCGAGACCGGCAGGATGCAAATGATGAGACTGTAGAGACTGGCAGGATGCAAATGATGAGACTGTAGAGACCGGCAGGATACAAATGATGAGACTGTAGGGACCGGCAGGATACAAAAGATGAGACTGGAGGGACCGGCAGGCTACATACGATGAGACTGTAGATACCGGTAGGATACAAATGATGAGGCTGTAAAGACCAGCAGGATAGAAATGATGAGACTGTGGAGACTGGCAGGATGCAAAGGATGAGACTGTAGAGACCGGCAGGATACAAATGATGAGACTGTAGATACCGGGAGAGCATAAATGGTGAGACTATAGAGACCGGCAGGATACAAATGATGAGACTTACAGCCTGGCAGGATAAAAATTATGAGACTGTAGGGACCGGCAGAATACAAATGAAGAAAATTTAGAGGCCGGCAGGATACAAATGAAGGGACTGGAGGGACAGGCAGGATACAAATGGCGACACTGTAGAGACCAACAGGGTAAAAATGATGAGATTGTAGAGTCCGACAGTAGGCAAAAGGTAAGCTTGTAGAAACTGGCAGGATACAAATGATGAGACTGTAGAGACCGGGAGGATACAAATGATGAGACTGAAGAGAACTGGCAGGATACAAAAGGTGAGACTTTAGAAACCGGCAGAATACAAGTGATGAGACTGTAGAGACCGGTAGGATACAAATGAAGAGAATGTAGAGACCGGCAAGATACAAATGAAGAGACTTTAGAGATCGGCATGATACAAATGATGATACTGTAGGGACCGACAGGGTACAAGTGGTGAGACTGTAGAGACCGGCAGGATACAAATCATGAGACTGTAGAGACCGGTAGGATGCAAATTATGAGACTGTAGAAACCGGCAGGATACAAATGATGAGACTGTAGAGACCGGCAGGATACAAATGAAGAAAATGAAGGCGGCATGATACAAATAAAGAGACTGTAGAGACCAGGAAACAAATAATGAGGTTGTAGGGACCGGCAGGATACAAAAGATCAGAATGGAAAGACCGGCAGGATACAAACGATGAGACTGTAGGTACCGGTAGGATACAAATGATGAGGCTGTAAAGACCAGCAGGACACAAAAGGATGAGACTGTAGAGACCGGCAGAATACAAATGAAGAGACTGTAGGGCCCGGCAGGATACAAATGATGAGACTGTAGAGACCGGCAGGATAAAAATGAAAGGCTTTAGAGACCGGCAGTATACAAATGATGATACTGTTGGGACCGACAGGGTACAAATGGTGAGACTGTAGAAACAGGCAGGATAAAATGATGAGACTGTAGAGACCGGCAGGATACAAATGATGAGATTGTAGTGACTGGCAGGGTACAAATGATGAGACTGTACAGACCGACAGGATACAAAAGAAGAGACTGTAGAGATCTGCAGGATATGAGACTGTAGAGACCGGCAGGATACAAATGAAGAGACTGTAGAGACAGGCAGGATACATGATGAGACTAGGGGACCGTCAGGATACAAATGATGAGACTGTGGAGACCGGCAGGATACAAATGAAGAGACTGTAGAAACCGGCAGGATAAGAATGATGAGACTGTGATGACCGGCAGGATACAAATGATGAGACTGTAGAGATCGGCGGGTTGATGAGACTGCAGAGACCGGCAGGATAAAATTAATGAAACTGTAGAGACCAGTAGGATACAAATGAAGAGACTGTAGAGACCGGCAGGATACAAATGATGAGACTATAGAGACCGGCAGAATTTAAATGAAGAGACTGTACGGAGTGGCAGGATACAAATGGCGACACTGTAGAGACCGGCAGGGTAAAAATCATGAGACTGTAGACACAGGCAGGATACAAATAATGAGACTGTAGAGACCGGCAGGACACCAATGAAGAGACTATAGAGATCGGCAGAATACAAGTGATGAGACCGTACAGGCCGGCAGGACACATGATGAGACTGGAGGGACCGTCAGGATACAAATGATGAGACTGTAGAGACCGGCAGGATACAAATGATGAGAATGTAGAAACCGGCAGGATACAAATGATAAGACTTTAGAGACAGGCAGGATACAGATGATGAAACTGTAGAGACGGGCAGGATACAAATGATGAGACTATAGAGACTGGCAGGATACAAATGATCAGGCTGTAGAGACCGTCAGGATACAAAAATAAGACTGTAGAAATTTTCAGGATAGAAATGATGAGACTGTAGAGACCGGCAGGATACAAATGATGAGAATGTAGAGACTGGTAGGATACATATGATGAGACTGTAGAGACCGGCAGGATACAAATGAAGAAACTGTAGAGACCGGCCGGGTACAAGTGATGACACTATAGAGACCGGCAGTATAAAAATGATGAGACTGTACAGAATGGCAGGATACAAATGGCGAAACCGTAGAGACCGGCAGGATAAAAATCATGAGACTGTAGAGACCGGCAGGATACAAATGACGAAACTGTAGAGACTGGCAGGATACAAATGAAGAGACTGTAGAGATCGGCAGAATGCAAATGATGAGACTGTAGAGGCCGGCAGGACACATGATGAGGCTGACCGTCAGGATACAAATGATGAGACTGTAGAAACCGGCAGGATACAAAAGATGAGACTGTAGAAACCGGCAGGATACAAATGATGAGACTTTAGAGACCGACAGGATACAGATGACGAGACTGTAGAGACGGGCAGGATACAAATGATGAGACTGTAGAGACTGGCAGGATACAAATGATGAGGCTGTAGAGAACGGCAGGATACAAATAATAAGACTATAGAAATTTTCAGGATATAAATGATGAGACTTTAGAGGCCGACAGGATACGAATGATGAGACTGTAGAGACCGGCAGGATACAAATGATGAGAATGTAGAGACTGGCAAGATACTAATGATGAGACTGTAGAGACCAGCAGGATACAAATGAAGAAACTGTAGAAACCGGCAGGATATGAATGTCGAGACTGTAGAGACCGGCAGGATACAAATGATGAGACTGAAGGGACCGGCAGGATAAAAATCGTGAGACTGTAGAGACCTGCAGGATACAAATGATGGTGCTGTAGAGACCGGCAGGATACAAATGATGAGACTGTAGAGACTGGCAAGATACAGATGATGAGACCGTACAGACCGGCAGGATACAAATGAAGAGACTGTAGGGATCGGCAGGACACAAATGATGAAACTGGAGGGACCGGCAGGATACAAATGATGAGACTATAGAGACCGGCAGGATACAAATGATGAGACTAGAAACCGGCAGGATACAAATGATGAGACTAGAAACTGGCAGGAGACAAATGATGAGACTATAGAAACCGGTAGGATACAAATGATGAGACTGTAGAGACTGGTAAGATACAAATGAAGATACTCTAGACACCGGCAGGATACAAATGATGAGACTGGAGGGACCGGCAGGATACAAATGAGACTGTATAGACCAGCGGGATACAACTGATGAGACTGTAGAGACCAGCAGTATACAAATGATGAGACTGTAGAAACTGGCAGGATACAAATGATGAGACTGTATAGACCGACAGGCTACAAATGATGAGACTGTAAAAACCGGCAGGATACAAATAATGAAACTGTCGAGACTGGCAGAATACAAATGATGAGAGTGTAGAGACCGGCAGGATACAAATGAAGAAACTGTAGAGTCCAGTGGGATACAAATGACGAGAGTGTAGGGACCGGAAGGGTACAAATAATGAGTGCAGAGACTGACGGGATACAAAATTTGAGACTGTAGGGACCGGCAGGATATAAATGAAGAGACTGTAGATACCGGCAGGATACAAATAATGAGACTGTAGAGACCGGCAGGATAAAAAAGCCTGAAAAGCGATTTGATGGTAAGAGACAGTTCAAGAGACCACTATTGCGTAGAACTCTCGCCTTGTACTGTGTAGATTGGTAATCACACACACACACACACACGTACACAAACAAACACACGCAATTGCATACATGTACAGTGGCGTACACACACAAGCGCAAGCGCACACACACACACACATATATTTACGCAAACACACTTGCACACACCGACAAGTACACACAAACAGCGTGAGGATGGATAGAGCGGCCTCGAAGTTCGTAAATGGAGTGAGAGAAGTTGAGGCGGAACGAGGCAGAGCCAACCACCTAGGATGCACAGTAGAAAAACACACCGAAGACAACTCAAGAAATATACGAGGAAACGCTTCTGTTGCAACAGGATGTTGTCACAAGGAAAAAGTGGCCGTGATGAGGAGCTAAACGCAGCGGGCGATGAAAAATTCAGTGATCTGTATGCAAATGAAGTGGAAAGTGGGGCCCCTTGAGTGTAAAATTCCTTCCCTAAACACGGATAGTTAATTACAGTCAGGTAATTACATACAAACGCACATGCACGCTGACGCACGCACATGCGCACACGCTTAGTGGCGGTAGTTAGCGTTACTGACCATGAATTAGCCCGGACCAGCCCGGGGTCGAACACGCATGAGTTCCAATCCTTGGTGTAGCAGTCGGCCTACACTCAACCTAAGTGTTCATCCACCCGTTGAGGCTGGTTGATAAGTGTGTACCTGGCTTAGGCTAGTATGTGTGTGTGTGTGTGTGTGTGCATACATACAGATGGGTATAAACATGGTTACGAGACGGGGCAACACAAACGTAGAACTCTCTCCCCGTAACACACACATTGTAATCACATGCACATACACAGAACAAATATAACCCTTGTGACTACCGCGTTACTCATAAACACACGGGTCATCAGGCATACATTTGCAATTTCTTTCTCTTGGTCTCTGTTCCTTGTATCATTCCTATACTTCTGCGGTACATGTCCTGTCCTTACTTTTGTATTTATCGCCATTACTAAGGTGGACCTCTTCCTTCTTCCACCCTGCACGAGCCTTCTTAGTTGCTTTTTCATGTTCTCCTAACTTATCTTCCTATTCCCTCTCCACATCCACACTTTAAAGCTTCCAAACAGATTCTAATTTTTTGCTTTCGAGTTCCACGCGCCTGCACTATACAGAACTATACTCCGTTACCATTAATTTCTTTAGCTTATGTCAAGTTTAACCTGTGAGCGGTCTACTTTCTTTGCTGAAAACTGCGTTGCCTGTATTTAATCAGATACGGTTGATTGACGCGCTAGTCATCCGCCTTACATTCGTCTGTGCATGGTCATGTCACACCAGTCATCCACCCTACTTATTATGTGCATGATCATACCATACCAGTCATCCAACCGACGTTCTACTGTACATGGTTATGTCATACCAGTCATCCACCCTACGTTCTACTGCACACAGTCATGTCACACTTAAGAACATTTATCCCCGCGTCTTTGCCATGAATACTGATCGTCATTCCAAGGTCCTTCTCTTCTTTAAATTTTCAAAGAGATTACGACAGATTTTGCTCTCAGTATTTATATTTTTGGCACCAAAATGCATAACTCTGCATTTGTCTATATTGAAATCCACCTGCCATGTCTCTGTCCACTCTAACAATTTATCTAAATCCTTCGGCATATTATGGCAGTCTTCCTTTGTGTTGGCTGAGTTGCCTGTTTCTTAGTTCTGTGTCGTCCGCAAACAGCTCATACTAGTGAGTCATGTCTCTTGGTCTCTGGTGTATATGATGAGAAGTATGGGTCCTAGGAATGAGCTATGCGGAACTCCGTTAAGACACGTGAAACCAGTCAGAAGCTTTCCTATCCAATACCATTCTCTCCTTCCGCTGAGAAAGCCAATCGGAGCGCAGATTTTATCTTCTCTGTCGTGACCATTAATTTCATTTAGCAATTTCTTATGTGACGCTCTATCAAAGGCTTTACGAGAATCCAAGTATATAACTTCAAAGGGTATTTTGGCGTTCCAGTTGTCATGTATATGACCAATAAATTCATTCAGATTCGTTAAACATTATATGTTATTTTAGAACTATGCTGATGGTTGGTTATTAATGCATTTCTAGGAATCTAACGATTTCACCTCCAATCATTGCTGTCATTACTTTACCTAGAACCGAAATGAAGCTAATGGGGTAGTAGTTCGAAACTCATTTCCTGTCACAGTTTCTGAAGATCGGTGTTACATTGGCTAGCTTTCGGTCGTCAAGGTCTTTTCCTTCCTGCAACGATTTGTTGAATACTTTGGTGGCAGGAAAAACCAGTTACTGGCTAGTTTCTCTCAGTATGCAGTCCGTCCCAGGTTCAAAGATTGATTGGCTGACTATTTAGAATTTTCTGCTTCGTCAACAGCAAAGGTCATCAGCAGCGATCTTCAGTTTCTAAAGATCAAAATATCTTAAACTCTACACCAGTAATAATATTTGCACAAAAATTTTATTTTCTCTTAAAGAAAATTAAACAAATGATTTTATAAAGCTAAAATGACAAAAGGGTGAAAATGATAAAATTCGTATTTAGACTCACAATCCTTTAGAAAATATATATATATCCTGTACTTACAGGGAAGTAACCAAGATGAAAATGTCACAATTATCTCCCAGTGCAATCTCGAGCGTAATTGGAGGGGGGAAGATAATTCTCCTAGGTGCTGAGAACACCATAAACGTTTCCACAACATTGGCCACTGTTAATGGCACCTGACCGGTCACTCTTCACGTTGGCTTCTCGCCGTCAACCCACCCATAAGACAGACAGTCTTGTTTGTCCGATTCTTAGCCTTATGAGAACCACGTTTCTTTGCCATATTGGGTGAAAACTCTCCATCCTGTTGCCAAAGTCTGCTCTAATTCCTCACAGCTTGTTGTTTGTTGTCTGTCCCCATTCCTACCTTCACTTACTGCAAAGACATTCTCTTACCGGGGACAGCCGCCTTTGTTTGCTGATCAGCTCGTTCGATCTCACGGACGTAAGGGAACAACACTATGCAAGCCTGTTTTAAAGTTGCCGCTGGATGTGGTGAGTTTAAACTGTCGATGGCCAGCAGAACACTGCAAGAATTAGAGAAGATAACTATTTTTGATGGGCTGGCCCAATGGTTGTCTTTGATGCCGACAGAATGACAATAAGCTCACCGCTGAAAAAGGAAGCTGCAGGAGGTAGCTATCCCGAACAGCCCTCCCGCTCCTCGCAGCAACAAAGCCCATACCACTACCGGACTGAGAGCAATGTATGTATATTTCTCCTCAACGCTGGTGCTTTGAAGCGTGTACTCTGCTTGATTTCCTCCTCGGTGCTTTCGCTCATCCCTATTGCAACCAAATCTTGGAAGCGTGTCTGCACTGGGTTGGTCTATGGGTGGGATCTGAGGCTCTCTAGCTAGTAAAATCCCACAGATATCCAAACTGAGATCTGTTACAGAATCTTTCATTCTCCTTACAATGGACTGCCCATCCGAACGAGAGCTGATCACACCCCTATAACCGGGAGACTATGGATCTCTTTGTAAGCCACTGCTCTAAAGCAAAAGTTCATTTATTCTCGATGCAGTCGCAGAGGTGGTTCTCCGCTCTCTGCAAGCAAGGATTGTACTGGTGCTGATCCTTAGAACTTCATTGTGGACGGGATCTAACATAGTGAGAACTGTTGGTGACGCCGAAGTATATGCTTCTTGTTTCAAAGAGCCGTCGCATAGTGTGAATCCAAGTGATCTGCTGCAGTATAAAAAACCTACGGTTGTAAAGATGAGGCACGTAAACATCTATCAACTAAATTTCTGGTTATGACACACATGAATCATCTATAGTCCTTCGAATTTCCCGTGTCACGTGACACAACTGCATCCATCCCAGTAATTCTAGGCTCTCTGGGAACATCAGACGAGAGGAAAATATTCTAGATTTGACGAAAGGATTTGCCAATTGTTGATCACTCCACATCTGCTGGAGATATTACTAAGAGAGGACCCCACATTTCATGCTAATGTGGCAATCCAGTTACAAAGCGATGCAAAGTAATACGCAGATCATGCAGTCAGCTAGTATACTTTGACGGTCTGTAGGCAACTAGAGCAGTAGAGACCAGGTTTCGAACGACGAACGTGTTTTACGGGTGTAGAGACGATGTAGTCTTTCGTAATTCACTGAAATGTTCGCTGATTCTGACTACCGACGTCGCTCTACGTGTTATGTTCTAAAATTTTACCGTAAATGGACAGAGATATCGCAGTGACAAACAATCAACTCATATCATCCTTGAACATACCTTTGACGAGTTTTATGCGTCTATCATCAGGGCCTTGGAACCACAGCAGCTGTTGAATTGCTATTTTTGATTAAACATTTACGCACGTACTCCCTCTGAGGTGGCAGTGTAGAAAACATTATCAGACTCAAATCCTTTAATAGAACTGGTCATGAAAGGAAATGGTTTGTCTAGTTATGGTCGATGTGAAAAAGATATATGGGAACTCACAAAAATGAACGTAGTCTAGCCTTCGAATTTTAAGTTTTCTCTAATGAGTACTTTAAAAGGGGCGACTAAAGTGTCTGAACTCTGTACCACCAGTGACGGACATATTGTAAGAAACTTTTAATTACATACCAAATTACTGTTAATCTCACATTTGGTCATCGAGTCAATGCTTAAAGTAGGGTAGAGTGGGTTTAACTGATTCATTCGTGGTTTTCCTCTCACTGCGGCTACCAGAGACCCCCAATAATGGTGAAATGATAATATGTCCCTAACGCCATTTCTCGAGATGATTAAATCCATTTCTTAATCATAATTACCCAGGGTCCCCAAGGGCTCCCCCTCCCCAGGCACGGGGGAGGCAGGGCCCGCACGCCTGCCCCCGGGGTGGGCGGGCTCCGCCCTCCGAGCTGAATAAAATCGTCTGGCGTAAGCAAGAATATTATCCAAAAAGTCCCAGAGAATCCCCAGCAGGTCCCTCCTCCCCAGGGTGCCCCCGGCGCGCCCAGAGCCACTTGGGAGGCGGGGCCGGCACGCCC